>JAOXYA010021360.1:0-13451 GCA_028565675.1 Sorex palustris | reverse complement strand
GGGATGCTGGGAATCGAACCCGGGTCGGCCGCGTGCAAGGCAAACGCCCTCCCCGCTGTGCTATTGCTCCAGCCCCAAGTTCTTCACTTTTTTGAAGAAGAAATTGAAGTCAGAGGGCAGTACAGCCTTGTACATGGCCAGGCCAGTTCCATCTCCAGCTCTGCATATGGTTCTCCACCCCAAGACCACCAGAAGGGACCCCTGAGCACAACCAAGTGTGACTAAAAAAAAAGGGTGGGGAGAAAGAAAGACAGGTAACTTGCTAAAGCCACTGGCCACCTCGCTAGAGCTTCAGAGAGAGGCACAGGTCCTGGCTGACCGTTAATTCAAGGGCTGCAGTGCTGGAGGTAATGAGGTCAGGTGGCCATTACCCCCTTCCCATCTGGCCAGTTGACCACTCCCACTCTTACGTCTTCTCATCATCTACTGTGTGCCTACTGTGTGCCTGCTGTATGTGCCTACTGTGTGTGCCTGCTGTGTGTGCCTGCTGTGTGTGCCTGCTGTGTGTGCCTACTGTGTGTGCCTGCTGTGTGCCTGTTCTGTAGGCAGCAGTGGCTGAGTGCTGGGGACTGCTCTGAGTCAGACACAGCATAGTTTTCCTCTCCTAGAGCTAGACTGGCAAGAACCAGGTACCGTCTGAGAGTGACAAGGGCCTTGAAGACCGTGACCCGTGTAGTGGGCTTGAGTTTTGGGGGTCCTGAGGTGATCTCTTGAGAGGGGATGCCTGACCTTCAGAGGAGCCCTGGGAGGAGGGGAGAAAGCCGGCCAGGGAGTGGGGAGAGCCACAGCTAAAGCCCTGGGGCAGGCCAGGGCCTGGGCCATCGGGAGCTGCCTGGCCTCTGCCTGGGGCACTGGGAGGGGGTGGGGAGGGGAGAGGGACCCTAACTGGGCAGGGCAGAGAGACGGAGGGAGGGAACTTTCCCTCCTTCCTTCCTTCCTTCCTTCCTTTCTCCCTCCTCCCTCCCTCCCTTCCTCCAGCCCCCCAGGCTCTAGGCCGGGGGCAAACAGCAGCAAACAGCAGCAGTGAGTTCCTCGGCGCCCACCTCTTCTCCCACTCCTCCTCTGCAGAACTGCCCCTCCCCCAGGGTCCCCATCCCCCAGGGCCCCTCAGCCCCCTCCCCCTGACCCCCCACGGCCCCCTGCCCTTCCACACAGCCCCTCCCCCTGACATGAGCCAGAACCCTGAACCCGCTCCCCGCTGCATTGTCCCTTTAAGGAATCCCTAAATCTGGACACCCCTCTCCTCCCCCACCTGAGAACCAATTAGGGTTCCCGAATTCAAGTAGAGGCTTTTGTGTGTCACGTGTTCGGCGAACAAAGCCCTCTCCGGCAGGAATAAAAGCTTCTATTCAGGAGCCAGTTTGTTCTCATTCTAATCGTTTCCACTCCAGCCGGCCTCCTTCCCGAGTTCCCAGGGCCGCCCAGCGCGGCCTCACCTTCCGCCTCAGCACCCGCCCCAGAGCCCGACCCCAGCCAGAGGCAGGTGGCCGCTGCCGGGCTGGGCCCACTTTGCCTGCCCGGAAGATCAAATGACACCAGCAGGCTCTGAGCAGGGCCCTGCGGCCGGCCTGCCCGGCGGTCACTCCCCAGCACGGCACCTGAGGGAACCTGCCCCAGGCCGCTCAGACAGTGGGAGGAGGACTCTGCGTCCTGGAATCTCACGGTCTCCACAGCTGGCCGAAACCGGGCCAGGGAGGGAGAAAGGAGCCGCAGCACCTGCTGCTGGGAGGGACTCCTCACAAGGGCCAGGGAGGAAGCCGCAGGCCAAGGGGGTCCACGTCACAAGCAGGCCCGCCCGACCTGGAACTTAGATCTGAGGCTGGAGAGACGAGGAGAGCACTTCTCCCCAGAATGGTGCTAGCAGAAGAACGTCTGGGTACGGAATGGCCAGGGATGTATTCCTGTTCTGGGGGGGGGTGTGCCCGGGGGGAACGCCCGAGAAGCAGCAGAAATGCCTACACAGACACACACATGCACGAAGGACACATTTCTAGGTGCATAGGAAAGTTGAGGGGCCAGAGCGGGAGTTCAGTAGGGAGGGCTCTCGCCTTGCAGGGACCAACGTGGGTTCAAACCCGGGCACCTCAAAATGGTCCCCTGAGCACTGCCAGAAGCGATCCCTGAGCATAGCCCTGAGCATAGCTGGGTGTGTCCCCCAAACAAAATTCCATTTTTCCCCCTCTTGTCACAATCATACAGTTTTTGTTTTCCTCTTTTGGTTTGTCTCTTTGGGTTTTTAAGCCACACCTGGTGGTGTTGAAGGGCTACTCCCCGTTGTCTGCTCCCGTGGTTCTCAGAGGACCATGCAATGCTTGGGACGGAACCTGGGGTTTGGGATACAAAGCGTGGCCTCTTCCCCCTGGGTCTCTAAAATTAATCATTTTAAGTGTAAATCTATTCTTTTAAAAATCGTTTTTTGTTCTTTTTGAGTCTTAGCTGGTGATGCTCACGGGTGACTCCTGGTTCCGCACTCAGGGATTACTCCTGGAAGTGCTCGGGGGATCATATGGGATGCCGGGGATCGAACCCAGGTCGGCCGCATGCCAGGTAAACACTCTAGCTCTGGCCCCAATCTATCTGTTTTTAGTACATTCATGGTGCTGCATAACCATTCTTTATTTCTCTTTTTTTAAAGGGGAAATTGATTTTCTTGGTGGACGGGGCCGTTTGGGCCACACCCGGTGGTACTCAAGGGCTACTCTGACCCTGTGCTCAGGAGTCATTCCCAGAGATGCTCAAGGGACCATATGCAGTGTTGGAGATGGAAGGGAGATTGATCACATGCAAAGTAATCACCTAACCCCTATACTCTACCACCTCTCTGGCCTCCAGTCATCGCTTCTCTCTAATTACAAACTGTTCAGCATTCCAAAAGCAAATCCTGTGCCCATGAGCAGTGCTTCCTTTATGATTATTTTTTTAATTTTGCCACACTCAACTGTGCTCAGGGGTCATTCCTGGCTTTGCACTCAGAGATCACTGTTTCTGGCGTAGAGGACCAGATGAGATGCCACGACTGCAACCCGGGTTGGCTGTGTGCAAGGCAAGGTACCAGGGTTCGGGCCCAGCAGTCTTCCCATTCTTCCCTCTGCCTGTCATCAGCAACACTATTAGCCTTTCTGTTCTTGTGGGTTTGCCTATCCTGGGCATTCCCTATCAGATGGAACCTATATCATGTGCCTTTTTGGCCACATTGTGTTTTTGTTTGTGTTATTTTATTTTGGGTTCGGGGATCCCAGCTGCGGTACTCAGAGGCCACTCTTGGAGGTGCTCGGGGGACCCTATGCAGTGCTGGCAATCAAACTGGGTTGGTGCATGCAAAGGAAGTAATTTAACCCCTGTCCTATCTCTCTGGTCCTTAATTTCAATTCTGTTGGGTATTTACTTAGGAGCTGAGCCATCTGGTAATTCTATGTTTAACTTTTGAGGAACCACAAAAGTGTTTCCACAGTTCTGTGCCATTTTACATACCAGCCAGAAATGTACAGAAAGTTCCAATTTCTTCACTTCCTTGCCAGCACTTCTCAATCTTCTTTTTAAAAAGAAAGAAGAAGAGAGAAGGAAAGAAAAAGAGACGGAAGGAAGGAAGGAAGGAAGGAAGGAAGGAAGAGAAGGAAAGAAAGAAGGACGGAAAAGAAAGAGAGCAAGAGAAGGAAAGAAAGAAGGAAGGAAGAGAGAGAGACTAGAGTATTAGTACAGCAGGTAGTGCGTTTGCTTTACATGCGGCTGATGTGGCTTTTGTTTTGTTTTGTTTGGGTCACACCCGGCGATGCACAGGGATTATTCCTGGCTCATGCACTCAGAAACTACTCCTGGCAGTGCTCAGGGGACCATATGGGATGCTGGGAATCGAACCCGGGTCGGCTGCATGCCAGGCAAACGTCCTACCCGCTGTGCTATCACTTCAGCCCTTGATGTGGCTTTGATCCTCAGCATCCCATATAATTCTCCAGGAGTAATTCCTGAATGCAGAGCCACTGCCGGGTGTGACCCAAAAATCCAGAGAGAGAGAGAGAGAGAGAGGGAGAGGGAGAGAGAGAGAGAGAGGGTGTCTATATCTTGATATTTTGCCAGGAGTGTTCCTTAGGGCCCTAAACAATTTTTGGGAGTCCCCCGCACCCCAGAATTCCAAGACAGGACCCTCAACCCCATACCCCCTCACTAGAGGGTCCGGAGAGCCAGCCAGAGGGACTCAGCCATTCTGAGACAGGGGGAAGATGAGATGGCGGGAGGGATGGGGGCAGTTCTGGGGGACCCTATTCTTTCTCTACCACTCGTGACACCTTGGCCAAGGGAAGACACTTCTCTGTGTCCTCACCCCTAGAATGGAGGGTTTGACATTACACCCACCTCACCCAGTCAGCTGAGACGGAAATGAAAGAGCGGGCACCATGCGCAGTGTTGGTTCTGATTACCTCAGGCCTGGAGCGACAGCACAGCAGGTGGGTAGGGCTTTGGGACATGGGCGACCGAGTTCGATTTCTCCGCCCCTCTCGGAGAGCTACTGAGAGTATCTCGCCCTTAGTAGAGTATCAGCAAAGCCTGGCAAGCTCCCCGTGACGTACTCAATATGCCAAACACAGTAACAACAAGTCTCATAATAGAGACGTTACTTGCCTCGTTCGAGCAAATCGATGAACAACGGGAGGACAGTGCTACAGTGCTACTTCAGGCCCAAGGAGGGCAATGCAGCTACCATGCTATTTGTCTAGTTGCCCATCCAAGTGAGATGTACAGAGAGCTTGCCTTGTGCCAGCTATACAGCAGGGAACAAGAAGAAAACAGGGGCCAGGGAGGTGGCCCGAAGGACAGGCTGGAGCGCATGCTTTGCGTCCTACAGCCCTGGTCTCTATCCTGGGAGGGACTCAGAAACAATCAAGCCCTTGCTTTCACCAAGACTGATCTTAAGACCTACGTTAGCCAAGTAAAATACAGAGACACACTCAGACACAGAAACACAGACACACACAGAGTCACACAGAGTCACACACACACAAACGCACACTGTGGCAAGTGCTGCAGGGGAATGTGGAAAAGGCAAAAAGGCAAAAAGGCAAAAAGGCAGATCCCGCAGAGTCTTGCTGGCTTTGGGCTTCATTCCACCAGAGTGGGGATGTGCTGGAGGGATTTTAACAGGACAGAGGACAACTGTGGCTGCATGAGGAGGAGCTGAGATGGTGACAGGTTGCTGAGGAGACAGTGCCTGGTGGATGGGAAGATGGGTCCAATGACCAGATCTAACTGAGCGTAATTTAGACCTCCTTCCTCCCTCCCTCCCTCCCCCCATCCTTCTCTCCTTCCTTCCCACACCCAGTGGTGCTCAGGGCTTTCCTTGCTCTATGCTCAGGGGTCACTCCTAGTGGTGCTTGGTGATTCACATGTGGTACTAGGGATTGAACCCAGGCGGGCTGCATGTAAGACAAGTGTTTTGTCTCGCATGCAGGACCTGCTGTACTCTGTCTCTTCCCCGCCCCCAGCTCCCTTTTCTTTGTGGTGTAGCCTGAAGGCGGTGTTACACATCCTTCTGTACCGGGGTTTCCTCTTGTGTAAGGGAAGATAATAAATGTACCTGCCTCTGTTTGGGGGGCAAGACCAAGTGAGTCTGGTAATGAAAATTGCTTACGAGAAGTGCCTAGAATATTGTCAGCATGTAATAAATGGTAATTAGAACTCCTACTCCTGCTTTTATTGTTCTATCAGAGAAAGAGAGAGGATGTGCCTGGTGACAGTGTATCTGTCTTACATCCCAGGTAAAACATTCAGTGCTACACATGGAACATAATTGAAATTTACTGAATGTTTGTTGACTACATGAATAAACAGACCTATCTCTCCCATTTATTTTTTTAGTTAGTTTTTTGGGGGTCACACGAAAAATGCTCAGAGGTTACTCCTGGCCCTGCACTCAGGAATTACTCCTGGCGGTGCTCGGGGGACATATGGGATGCTGAGAATCGAACCCGGGTTGGCCACATGCAAGGCAAACATCTCCCCACTGTGCTATCACTCCAGCCCCTTAAGGTTTTTTTTGTTGTTTTTTGGTTTTGGGATCACACCCAGCAGTGCTCAGGACTTTCTCTTGGCTCTGTGCTCAGGCATCAATCCTGGCAGGACTTGGGTGGCCATAAGAGATGCCAGGGATTGAACCTGGGTCAGCCACATGCAAAGCAAACAACTTACCTATAGTAATAACTCTCGGGCCCTGCTCTCCTTTCATTTGAAAACTCTTTTCCTATGGAGCGATAGCACAGCAGTAGGGCGTTTGCCTTGCACGCAGCCAACATGGCCGACCCGAGTTCGATTCCTCCTCCCCTCTCGGAGAGCCCGGCAAGCTACCGAGAGTATCTCACCCGCATGGCAAAGCCCGGCAAGCTCCCCGTGACGTATTCGATGCCAAACACAGTAACAACAAAAAGTCTCCAATGGAGACGTTACTGGGCCCGCTCTCGAGCAAATCGACGGACAACGGGAGGGCCTTTTCTTTCTTCCCTATTGTCAGGGAGCTACTTCCAGCTTTAGTTTGGGGGATCCTCCTGGTGGTTCAGAGCATGTGCTCCAGCCTTTGAGACCTCTCCCATCCTTACTTCTTCGTTGATTTGGTTTGGGGCATGCCTGGCAGCGCTGGGGTCGGGGACACTCCCAGTCCGGCTCTCAGGGGCCACTCCAGCTGGTGTGGAGCCTTAGGGGTCATGGGGTGCCAAAGATGGAACCCAGAGCTCTAGCGCACTGTGTGCACTGCAACCCTTCAAACCAACTCCCCAGGCCTTTATTATTATTATCATTATTGGTTTTTTCATTGAAGGAACATTGATTGCACAGTGGCATTTTCTGTTCCAGGTGTGCATCACTGCAAATCAACACTCGCGTCTACTACCTTACATTCACCATGTCAAGTTCAGTTCTAGGGGCCCGAGACGTAGGATACTGGGGAGGGCCCTTGCCTTGCACTTCGCTGACCAGGATCCAGGATTTGATCCCCGACCACCCCGTATGAGCCCCTGAGCCCTTCAAGGAGTGATCCCTGAGTGCAGAGCCAGGAGAAAACCCTGAGTACCAACAGGTATGACCCAAACAGCAACAACAATGACAACAAAAACCCCAGCAACAAAAAAGCAAGACCATGATCATTTCTAGCTATTATGCATTTGTCTTCACCCTTTTCTGTTGTTGTTTTAGGGTCACACCTGGTGGTGCTCAGGAGCGACTAGCACTGCACTAGTTCTATGGGTGGGGGGTCGCTCCTGGCAGTGCCAGGGATTGTACCTGGTTCTCCCACAAGCAAAGCGTATACATGCCAGTGCCTTGAGCTGTCACTTTGCTCCCCCCCATTTGTCTGCGTTGTGCTGAGGGACTGCCCGCCCTTCACTCTGGCAACCACTAATAGCTCTTGTAGTCCAAACACTCATTTTCGCTTTGTTTAGCTCATCTGTTTATTTTCTCTGTCCAGCACCACCTGAGTGAGGCCATTCAGTGTTGGTCTCGAAGCGGGATGCACTCGGGTCTATTCACGGCACAGATCTGATCTTTTCCCTCTTGAGAGCTGAATAGGATTCAACTGCGAATGTCTACCACATCTTTATCCACTAGGTAAAGGTTAGCTGATGGGCACGGAGGTCACTTCCAGAACTGTTTTGTTTTATTTTGTTTTGGGGTCACGTCTGGCTGTGTTTGAGATCACTCCTGATGGCTGACTCAGGGATCACTCCTGACTGCTGTACCTGGGGACCACTCCAGGCTATGCCAGGGATCAAGCCAAGTCAGCTGAGAGGTAGGAAGGTGCCTGACTTCCTGCTCTATTCTCCCAGTTTCCAGTTCTTGATTCTTGTAATAGTGCTGCCATACACACAGGAGAGAACATCTTTCTTCAAATTAATGCTTTTTAAAAAAATTTTGAAGGTGAATTCCTCCTAGAAGCCGATTATTTCTTTTTTAAAAAGATAACATTCTCCTTCTCTTTTATTCAAGCTATCCGTGGAGATGCTCAAGGGGCTGAGGCAGCCTGGGGTTGATGCCCAGCATGGCAACACCATATGAGGACCAGCACCATGCCTAAGGCCAGGAGGAGCCTCTGAGCACCGCCCACCAGGAGCCACTCAATAACCCACCCCAGACAAAAAAGTAAAATAACATGAACATAGCTTGTGTATAGCTTAATGAATTTTATTTTGGATTGGGGGCAAGTTCTGGTGGTGCTCAGTGACCACACCTGGCAGTGTGTGATTCAAGCTGGTATTGCAGCCGCATGCCAGACAAGCACCTGGGCCTTTGTGCTAGCTATGCAGGCCTTAATGACCTTTCTTTCTTCCTCTCATATTCTCTCATTTTCTTTCTTTCTTCCTCCCTTCCTTCCTTCCTTCCTTCCTTCCTTCCTTCCTTTGTTTCTTTCTTCTTTCCTTCTTTCTTTCCTTCTTTCTTTCCTTCTTTCTTTCTTTCTTTCCTTCTTTCTTTCTTCCTTCCTTCCTCCTTCCTTCCTTCCTTCCTTCCTTCCTTCCTTCCTTCCTTCCTTCCTTCCTTCCTTTGTCTCTATTTCTCTTTTCGTTTTGTTTTGTGGCCATACCCAACAACACTCAGGAGTTACTCCTAGCTCTGCACTCAGGGCTCACACCTGGTGGTATTCAGAAGACCATATGAGATCCCAGGGATCAACCTGGCTCAGCCACATGCAAGGCAAGACCCTACCCACTATACTACGTCAAATCCAGCCCAGATTTTCCTATATAACTACAACCAAGATTAAGGAAGACATTGATGTATGTTGTGTCCCCTGGAGTGAGCACATACCATGTGCGGTCACTATGCACCTGAACGAGGTTGCTCTCGCCTAAGAAATGCCTATTCTTGAGATAGACATTGAAGAAAGACTCAGGAACTCTTGGGCACGAAGGGGACCATATGGGCTGGGGAATCAGACCTATGACTCTAGGAGGCAAAGCTAATTCTCCAACCATTTGAGTCATCTCATAATTTCACTGTGATTATGTGGCGAAATACAAAGTTTTGGGGGGCCAAAGAGATAGTATGGCCTTGCACTTGGCTCACCCCAGTTTCATCCCAGGAACTTCAGGAGTAACCTCTATCACAGAGCTGAAAACAGTCCCTGTGAACTGAAGACGGCTGTGGCCCAACCCCCACCCCTCCAAAAAAATGGAATGTTTTGAATCTGTTATTGAAGTGAGTTTTACCTCATTTCTTTGACTTTTTGTTTGTTTGGGGCTCCCACGGGTGGTGCTAGGGGCTCCACTCCTGGTTCTGCACTCAGGACTCGCTTTTCGGGGGTCTCAGGGACCGTGTGTGTATGTGGCTCTGGGGTTCACCACCAAGCGCTTTCCCCGTCCATCGTCCTGTCTCTCCAGGCTCCCTTTGACTTCTTGTTGTTGGTTGGTTTTGGGTTTGGGGCCACACCCAGGAAGTGCTCAGGGATTATTCTTGGCTCTGCACTCAGGGATCAGGGATCACTTCTGGTGGGGCGGGGGAGCCACCTGGGGGTGCCAGGGATTAAGCCCAGGTGGACTGTGTGCCAGGCAAGTCCCCTGTCGCTCCTGCTCCCTTCCCTGACTTTCTGTGACTGCCAGAACATTTAGAATCGCATGCACGCTTTAGTGTTAGTGTCTAGTATTCAGCACCTGGCTTCCATCGGACAATGCAGGAGAGAATGTTTTCTTTGACTATCCTGTTATTCCCTTCCCATTTCCCTTTCACTTGTGGCGCTCATGGGTCATTGAACATCAGGTCACAGTGCCTGCACACTCCACCAAGGTGCTCACTGAGGTTTACACTCCCTCCACGATGCTTCCACACAAGCTTACCAGGAGTCCCAAGCTCTCTTGGAGGCCTGCACATGTGGTCACAGTGCTTACTGGGGTTGCACTTCCAGCCCATGGTGCTCATACATCTTTTGAGTTGCAGTGCTTGCTGGGGAACTGCCCCCTTTTCGTGCGGCTTACACATACCTGGCTGCAGTGTGGCCTGAAATCACTCATGGTGCCAGGAATCACAGATAGCAGAGAGGACAGGCTCATACTTGGCACATCTGGGACACCAGGGATTTGAACCCATGACCACATACTTGCAAGGCAGATTCTCCCAGATCCGGCATGATTCCTCCGGGCCGTGGTACAGAACATTTTTGTGCTCCAGAATATTTTCTCTTGCTTCCCAAATTCTTCCCCCTTTCCCCAAAAATCAAACACAATTTTGACAATATTTTCACAGATTGGTTTTGTTACAGAATACCATATAAATAATAGCTACATATATAGATATACATTTGTCTTCTTTTTACTGTTTTTACTGTTTTAAGATCACATCCGGCAGTTCTCAGCACTGACTCCTTGTTCTGCACTCAGGATCACTTCTGGGAGGACGGAGAGGACCCTATGGGGTGCCGGGGATCCAACCCGGGTTAGCCGTGTACAACACAAACACCTTATCTGCTGTTCTGTCGCTCCAGCCCCAATATCTTGGCTTCCTTTGTGTCACATAATAGTTTTGAAATTTATCCATGTATTAGTTGTTTATTCTTTTTTACTTTTGTGTAGTATTTCATGGCATAAGTATTTCATAGTTTACCCATTCCCTCATTGATGGATGCTTGGATTGTTTCCAATTTTTGACTTTTATGAAGAAATGCTGCTATGATCATTCTTGAAAAAGTCTTTAGTCTTGTTCAAGTTCTTGTACTCTGGTTTTTCATCATTAAGCTTGCTCTTCAAGCCTATGTTCTCCCTTGAATATGTAGCTCGCTTGCTTGTTTTTTCATCATTAGAAGAATCCATACTTGCCGGGAAGAAATCCATATGCATTCTAACACACAGTATATGCCCTCTTCTCCCTGTTAATGGTGTGATGCTAATGGTTTATGGGTTGCTGTGCATTTTTTCAGACCTTTGCCTCTCTACATAGAATCAAGTTAATAAAACTGTCACGCTGGGGACCAGAGGGATAGCTCAGAAAGCTATCTTTTGCTTTGAATGTGGGAGAATCGGAGTTCAATGATTCCCTGAGCACTGCTAGGAATGCCATAAGAACAGAGCGCCAGAAATAGCCCCTGAGGACCACCAGGTATGGGCCCCCAAAACAACAGTAAGTTGCCACTTTTTGATTCCTTCCTTAACTGATTCTTGGGGATGACCACATAATACTTTTTTTTTTCTTTTTGGGTCATACCCAATGCTCAAGGGTTACTCTTGGCTCTGCACTCAGGAATTACTCCTGGTGGTACTTGAGGTTCATATGTGATGCCGAGGATCGAACCCAGGTTGGTCGCATGCAAGGCAACCTGCCCTCCCCGCTGTACTGTCACTCCAGCCCCAATCACTGCATAACTTTTTTTTTTTGCTCTTTGGGTCACACCCGGCGATGCACAGGGGTTACTCCTGGCTCTGCAGTCAGGAATTACTCCTGGCGGTGCTCGGGGATGGGATGCTGGGAATCAAACCCGGGTCGGCTACATGCAAGGCAAACGCCCTCCCTGCTGTGCTATCACTCCAGCACCTGACTGCATAACTCTTGACCCTTGCTTCTTGTTCTAAAGCCGATCTCAGCTCCTGTTCTCAGATCTTTAGTGGACCAAATTTGGAAAAGGTGGAGGGAGAGTCTGGAGAGGGCGGAGAGAGAGCAGAGAGATGGCGCTCCCTCTGCTACCCAGACCACTCATCCTTGGCTGACTCCAATGGATGACAACTTTCTCTCTTCCCAGCCGTTACTCACTAATCAATAGCAAAACTGAAACTCATAAATAAACTAGTGTTCAGACGCGGAGAGCTTGTAGATCAGAGTTAGAATGCCAGGCTTCTGGCTCTTGGTTTAAGGCTCTGTGTGTGTGTGTGTGTGTGTGTGTGTGTGTGTGTGTGTGTGTAGTGGGGGTGTACATCCTGCTCAGGGCTTGCACCTGGTTCTGTACCCAGAGATCATGCCTGGCAGTGTGGAACCATATGGAGTGCCAGAGATCTATCTGGGGTGGCCACATGCAAGGCAGGCGCCCCTGTACTTTCTCTCTGGACATCTAAGGTTTTTTTCTAATGTGTGTGTGTGTGTGTGTGTGTGTGTGTGTGTGTGTGTGTGTGTGACAGGGCATGCCTGGAGGTGCTCAGTGCTTACCCATGACTCTGAGTTCAGGGATCTCCTGATGGTGCTCAGGGGACACTATGGAGTGCCAGGGATCGAATCAGGGTCAGCCATGTATAAGGCAAGCACCCTACCTGCTGTCAGGTCTTTCTGATTGCCCTCACTGATGCCCAATAATGCCCAGTGCTGTCCTTGGGATTTTGTGCAACTGCCGTCTCTAAGGAAAGGGCGTTTTGTTTTGTCAGCTATCTGAGACAGACTCATCCCACGAGCCGGTTGTTATGTCCAGCCCGAGTAACCGGGCCCCTTAGCCCACAGCAGGGCATCCCCTCCCCCATGGTCACCACCCACAGACCTGTGGTTTCTGTTCTCCAGGTCTGCAGTTTCAGTTTCCCCAAATAAACATTTAAAAAAAAAAGTAAAAGAAAGGAGGCATGTTCTTAGCCGCTGTCTTCAACAAACACGGAATTGTGAGGCGTTTCAATAAAACTGTGAGATGCTTCAATAGATGAGTCTATGGCCAATGGCTAATTACAACAGAGAGGCAACTCCAGGGATTGAAGCCTAAATCCAGAGCATCTTCCTTGCACCAGCACCTTAGACTAATTCTGATGGCCACTGGACACAACAGTGAGAAAGTGGGAGAGGCAGGAGCTCTGGGAGTGAGAGACAGAGTTGCGGGCAGAGAGTGGGGGAGATAGTGGGAGTTGGAGAGAGCTGGAAGAGAGTTGGAGAGAGTTGGGGGTGTCTTGAGGAGAGAGTTGTGGAGTGAGTTGGGGAGAGAGCCCTGGCCAGAGGGGGTAGAGAGTTGTGGAAAGATTTTGGGAGAGATGAGATATGGAATAAACAGCAACTGATGACAACCAGCAAGGCCTTCACTCCTCCTTCGTCGGACCATGGCAATGGCTGTCTGGGTGGGAAAGGGGTTTGAGAGCACTGAATGTGGGCAACAAGAGAGAGCCGCCTGGAGAGCCCTCGAACATGCGTTAACATGTGATTACTCCTAGTGTCACCCGAGCTAAATATGATTACACATTTCCCCACATCCACACCAGCACTGGTTGTTTTTGTCCTTTAGAATGTGTGCCAGTCTATGTGATGTGAGATGACATTCATTGTTGTTTTGATTTGCTTCTCCCTGATGATTAGTGATGTGTAGTATTTTTTCATGTGCCTTTTAGCCATTTTTTATTTCTTTTTAGAGGAAGTGTCTGTTCAATTCTTTACCTTATTTTTGATGGTGTTGGAGGTTTTGTTCTTGTACAATTCTACTAGTGTCTTGTATATCCTGGATATTAATTCCTTATCAGATGATTATTGGGTAAATATTCTTTTCCATTGTGTGGGCTCTCTCTGTATTATGGTCACTGTTTATTTTGAGGTGC
>JAOXYA010021345.1:0-13453 GCA_028565675.1 Sorex palustris | reverse complement strand
AGGTTATATTTGTCTTTTCCGTTTATGTCCTGTTCCTCTTGCTCAGGGCAAAAGGAGTAAAAAACAGTTAGTAATGGTATTTATTGCAAAGAGTAATCAACCATAAAGACTATAATTGAACATGCAAGGGTAGTCACTACATGATTAATTACTCTGGTGAATCAGCCTCCTACTATATATCATAAATATATTCAAAGTAGCTGGAAGAGAATGTACTAGAAGCAGACTTGTCACCACTATTATCACTGATCTCCCAGCTGCTTTGTTTGTACTATTTGTCATTTTTTTCACCATTTTCCCTCCCTGCTAATCCCCTCTACTAACTACTTTTAAAGATAAATGTTTTGATGATTAACTGGCAGCAATGGAGGCATTAACTGAGGCAGATGTCTTTTCTTCAAGTTTCTGTTGCACACATAAAAGATTAAATTCAACATTTACTTGGCATCTTATGAGGGTATTATTGATTGATACATTGCTGTGTTCATTTCTAACAATTTTACAATGCTGCAGTTTAGTAGAAGATCTATCAATAGCATTTTTCTCAAGTTAAAACAATTTTGAGCCACATTCAAAGCTCTGGAAAAACAGGACAGAGAATAGGGGTGGATATAATGGAATCTGATTTATAAGACGTGCTTCCTTTTATCTGGAGTTTTCTCAGGCTTAAACCCAAAATCTAGAACTACTATAGCCATTCTTGCAGAAGAATTAGTTTGAGGGGGGAAAAAAACAAAAACAAATGATTGTGCCATAGACAACATGTTAAAGAATTGCAAACACCCTGCTGATTTTATTTACGACATTCTTTATTGAATCTGGAATGGGCCTTTTATTTGGACTATTGAATCTCTTTAACTATCTTATTCAAAACCTGAATCTGACCCAGAATTATGCCTATATTACATTTGAAATCATTACATTTACAACTAAAAATAATAGGTACGATAAAATATTTTATGCTAGCCCTCTTCCCCCCAATAAAGGGTGAAAAATAAGAATGCTGGGTTTTTGTGTCTTCATTTGGGGGCCACACCTAGCAATACTCGGGGCTTATTCCTGGCTCTGTGCTCAGGGATCACTCCCGGCAAGCTTGGGGGACTGTTTGGGGTATTGGCGACTGAACCCAGGTTGGTAGCATGCAAGGCAAAGCTCTCTACCCATTGTACAATCACTCCTGTCCCAAATACAGGATATTTTGTTTGTTTTAGGTCCACACTTGGCAGTACTCAGGGATCGCTCCTGGATGTGCTTGAGGACAGATATGGTGCCAGGAATCAAATACCTTCCCCACTGTACCCTAGCACCAAAAGGGTTAAACAAGAGATTTAACAACTCTTAACGGGCATTTTATAGAATTAGTGTTCAGCAGTAAGAGCTTTTACACATATTGTGTCCTTGTCCCTTTCGAAAGCAAGTTTAGGGTCACCTAAGTCAGGAGTCCATCTTGACACCTATGGAATGATGTAGATCTTTTCTACAGATGAGCGGTGCACCCCATCCATTTTGCAACTAAACAGCATACAATGCTGTAAAATATGAGTTGAGGAGTGATAACCATTTTCCCAGCAAACTTAGTGGAATACAGAAACATTTTAAACCACGGCAACCATGAATCCCAAATTTGCTCTCGTAAGTCAAAAGTATAGACCACAGATGTTGACCAGCAATACTGGTCTTTACTAGTCATCTCCCAAACACAACTGCTCATGTTCAAAGTGGAAAGCCAGATTCGGAGACATACAGATTAAAAATGTGATCTTCAATCAATCCTTTCCAAGGATTTTACAATGCTTTCTCTGTAAGGAGACATTACATACACAGACAGACTTCATAAAATTATATATTTAATAATCACCGTACTCTAACAATATCATAGAGTTTCATTTACTGGCACATAATAACATTATGACACATTGTCACTTCAACTACAAAACTCCTTTTCAATACTAATTTTTTTAATCTCTTAAAATAAATAACCTTCACTAGATGTGCATGGGAGGTTATATTGCTGGGATAAAATGTATCCCATTTTCATGACAACAACGTATGATAACCATGAGTAGGGGAGTAAATATACTATGAACTTATTATTAGTTTCCAAAGGAACTCATATTTGTCTAGTTACATTAACTTGATATGGACAAGAATTTATGATGCTTTTCAAAGGTCTTTAAATAAATATTTTCAAATCAACAAAGTAATACCACCTCACACAGAGCCCAGAGTTCAAATGGGATATTTTGTGCAACGTTCTAGATAACGGAAAAGATCTTTAATGAGTTTTACCCTGTGTTCATTCCAGAAGAGAAAAATGGGGACAGAGTGAGACTACACTTGATCTTAGCAAAAAAGCCAGGAAGCAATTAGGGGCCCAGAGCAACAGTACAGCAGGTAGGGCACTTACCTTGCATACAGCTGATCCAGGTTTGATTCCTGGCATTCCCTAGGGTCCCCCAAACTCTGCCAAGGATGGTCCCTAAGCACAGAACCAGGAGTACTCCCTGAGCATAGCTAAGTGTGGCCCCAAAACAAAAACAAAAAAGATAGAAATGGCTCTACCCTAGATTTTTTTTGTTAGTCCAGTTTAAACCTACAAAACTGATTAATTTTTAGATCTTGTCAATTTTATCCAAGGCCATTATGAGAGAGAATTACTTGAAACATAGAAAAACCACCAAGTTCAGAAGCCTGGATTTCACACAGCCAGATACCCATGCAAACAAATATCTCCAAACCGTCTGTAAGCTGAACATGTGTTAACAGTTTCCTGGTGATCACAAGCACGTCAGAGCTAACTCTTTCGCTGTTTATAAAAATGCTGCACATTTTTCCCTAAATTATCATAGAAGGAAAAAAGATATTCTGGACTTACCATAAAACTGTCTCCAGATGAGTGAACAGAGAATGAAGGACCACGTCGTGGGTGACCAGCTGTTCTTGGTGGTGATGATGCCCCCAGTGGCCCTGCCCAGGTGGTCTGACTCACCAAAAGATCAACTCAGCAGCTAAAGCCATGTTTGGAAATGGCGCTAAGCCTAAACACCAGAGTCTGCACACCAGGCCTGCTCCCCACCCAAGCCATCCCACCACCCCATCTATGCTCTCTCCTCCCCTCAAAGCCAAAGCAGAGAGGAAATAGGATGGAGGTTCAATGACCTCCACGGGGCCTCTGGACCTCCTCTCTTCCTCCAACTGGGCACAGACTGTGTGCTCAACTTGTGTGAAATAAAGAGAGGTTGAGGAAAAGGCAGCTGAAATTGACCTGGCAACACAAACCAACCTTCCACTCTGACAATGAACAAGTCCAGTGAAAGAACCTGCAGGAAGGAGTTTGTCTCACTAGCTTTCCTCTGCCGGGTTTGAGCATTTTGTTATTGGAATAGTGCCAACAGGTGGAAAGTGTTGGCACCCCGTGACAGTGCAGGTCCCAGGAAAGGGCTTGAGAGAGTCACGGGGTATGCAAAGAAGAAACACGGCCTCTTCCATTCAGACAGATCTCCTTGATCCTTTTAATTTCTATTTTTGTGTCTGTTGAATAATACATGCAATATCAATATCACAGTCCACGTACATAATTTATGCGTAAATAGGCAAACTTGGTATTGGGTGTGCCGGCTCAAAAGGAAAAAAAAAGTCTCTGCTGATCTGAGTAGTAAAGAGCTGAGAGAGAACATTTCTAGATCACCCAAACAATTCAATTGTTTAAAAATACACCAAAAACTCAACTAAACAAAGCTCCCCTGTAATACTAAGAAAAAAAATTGTTTTTCTGCTTAAGGCAGAAATGACTATTTTTCTGAACCATGTCTTTTTTGCTTTTTGAAAAGAGGGTTGGGTAACATGCATTAATACAAACCAGACAAGCAGAAAGAGGTCAAGATGCTTGCTTTTCAAACAAAATAGGATGTTTAAGATATTGCTAGTTGTACCTCTGCTAATAATAGCTCCTCTAGTGAGTACTTTTCCTGGGGAATTCATTAAGCTTCAAATTCATTTGTCTCAAGTTTTACCCCTAATATTTCCAATATCTACGGTGCTATTTCCTTGACTTCACCTTACTTGCATTCTTCAAAGGCAGGCATCGTTGATTTCAATCAAATTATGGGGCCAAGGTCAGAGAGAAAAAGATTTTTATCTCAGCTCAGAGAAATTGCTTATTGGGCTGAGCTCATGACTTGTGCACAGGAGACCTGGGTTCGAGACTTGGCTCAGCATGGGTCCCCGAATACCTCTTGGGAGTCACCCCCGAAGTACAGAGGCACGAGTAGTCGAGTTGAGCTCTCCCAAACAAAACCAAAAAATTTGCAAATCATTCGAGATGACTCACCCCTCACTGGAGCAGATATGCAAACTCACAACATTCAAATCAATCCATTTGCCACCAGGTGGGGTTGGAGAAATCTGGTTCTGCTGTACCCTGATGAATGCACAGGGGCCAGCAGCCCTCTGAGAGAGCAGACAAGGAAGGATCAAGAGGCCGAAACCAACCCCTCTCAGCCATCGATTCTGTTTCTCCAGTCACAGCATCGTTAGGCATGGGTCCAGGTCTCTGCGTGAACCAGCAGCACACTGATGCAGATGCAGAAGGTGCAGGAGCATCAGGTGCTCATGAAGGGCAGGATTGAGTTGAGAAGCCAACAAGGATAAACAGGAACACACAAAGCCATGCACACATCCCTTCAGCAAGTAGGTTCCGCGACCGGGTATTGATCTGAACATGAAACTCGCTTCTTCTCACATTGTTAGGGCTGAAGTGTGTGGACCTCAAATTCATCATGTATGAAATAATTAACCCCCCCACCCCCAAAAAAACCAATGGCCACAAGAATCAAATTTTCAAAGCAAGGGACAAATTTGTTCAGAGATAATGGACATGGACAGTCATGGAGGGTATCACACTGAGTGAAGTGAGTCAGAGAGAAAGGGACAGACATGGAATGATCGCATTCATTTGTGAGATATATATTTTTTAAAAAAACACCACTACCATAGTATGAGAATAATACCAAAGACAGTAAAACAAGAGCCAGGTGGACCAGCTCATGGTAGGAAGCTTGCCACGAGTTGTGGGGGAGGGCGGTTAGGACAGAGAAAGGACTATTATGACAATGTGAGTTGAAAATGATTACTCTGACAAGAACTGAGTGCTAAAAGGAGGTAAAAGGGCTGTACATGATACCCTTTTGGTAACACTATTGCAAACCACAGTGCGAGAAGGAGAGAGAGAGAGAGAAAGAGAGAGATGTCTGCCATAGAGGCATAGAGGCAGGCAGGGGGTTTGTCGGAGGGGGGGGGTGTTGGTAGGGAAACTGGGGACATTAGTGGTGGGAAATGCACACTGGTAAAGGGACAGGCGTTGAAACAGTGTATGACTGACACCCAACCATGAACAACTTTGTGTATCTTATGGTGATTCCATTTAAAAATTAATCTAAAAAATAAAGAGATATTAACAATGACCCTATATCATATAGTGGCTATAGGTCATTCCTGGATCAAGCACTTTTTGCATGTTCTGCCTCCTCACAAAAGTCAGTAAAAGGATTCCCTAGAAACACAGGTCATCAAGGATGGTGGTGGGCAGCGGGGGGACCTTCGGCAACACACCAGCTACTTAAGGACCAGCAGCAAGGTTTGAACCAGCTTCCCTTACACCACCAACTTCTCCTGAAGGCTAGAGTTCAGTCGTTCCTAGGAACCTCTCATCTATGTACCAACTAACCGCAAGTCTAAGACAAGACATTAAAACAGCAACCAAAAAGTGGCATGATGGCTAACTGCGTCCTGGTCAATGAGCTTACAGTGGAAGGGGGTCTCTGAAAAGTGATGAGGGGAAACGGCAATAATTAGCAGACACCATGAGAAAGGAGCTAAAGAATGTACAGTGTGTGGTGTGAAACCATCAAGGTTCTCAAAATTTCTGCCTGTCACCCTCCACAGCCACTTCCTGTTGGCATATATGCGCAGGTACAACCTCCCTTGGCCCCCTCTGAAATTTGAAAGAACGGCAGGAAGAGTCAATGGTGTAATCAGGAGTCTATGGAGCCTCAATTAAAGCAGATTCTACAGCTTTTAACCCAAGACCTTTGTGTTTGTGATTTTTATGCTCAGGGCACCCTCCTGGCAGTGCCTGGGGGCCCATATGCAGTGCCAGAGATCCAGGAGGGATTTGCCACATGCAGACAACCTTAAATGCAGTATCATCTCTCTAGACCACAACCAACACTTCTATTCATTTGCTGGGGGAGCCACACCCAGCAGTGCTCAACTGACTCCTGGCTCCGTGCTCAGAAGTCACTCCTGAAAGGCTCAGGGGACCATATAGGATGCCAGGGATCAAACCTGGGACAGCTGCATGCAAGGCAAGGCCCTCCCTGCTGTTCTATCACTCCGACCCCAACCCAACATTTTTTTTAAGCCAGATGAGTTACCAGCAGGGACTCCTGAGCACTGCTGAGGAGAACCCTCCCTCCCCCCAAATAAGAAGCATTAAAAAATAGAATAGAGGTTCTATTTTTTTCAATCAAGTTGAATATAGATATGGACTGGCCATGTGATTCTTTTCTGAGAGGTGGTGTCCAAGCAAATTCAGAAGACCTGTTCCTCTACTTTTTACACAGACACCATCGTCTCTCTTCTTTTTACACAGATGCTGAAACTTAGAAGACTTTGAATTCATGTTTTACACAACCTGGTGCTCAGCCACCAGCAATGTGTCCGCACCCTCCACCACTGAACAAGACACATTTCAGTGGCAATATCTGAGCCCCCAGTGACAGTGGGGACAGAGAGAGGGGACCAGTGAAGTGTCTATAGGTGGAGGAGGCCAACCCCAGAGCCCAACAGCAGAGATCCAAATGCCATCCAGCAGAAACTCAGAACCCATCCAAAAGTCTCATGCCCTGGGGCCGGAGAGAAAGCACAGCAGGTAAGACACTGGCCTTGCACATGGCAGACCCAGGTTTGATTCCCAGCACCCCAAGGGTCCTCTGAGCCCTGAGCCCTGAACTCAAAGCCAGAAAGAGGCCCTGAGCACTTCCAGGTGTACCCCGTCCAGCTCTCCCTCCCCCCAAATAAAAGGTTGATGAGCTACTTCAACATTTTAACTTTTTTTTATTATTATTTCAACATTTTTATTTGGTCAGAGCAACAAGAACCATATCCAAGTTGCCATTTCCAGACCATTTCCCCTTGGGTCCCAGCCTGGGTATATACCGCAGGTGTGGGGCTCCTCATTGGAACCAGATTTTTGCTGCAAGTTGTCAAGGCAGCTATTTGCTGCTGTTCATCATCCTAAAAACACACAATACCCACTCCTGGTCGAACAGATGATCATGACTGCCCACCGTGGGATGGCTTCTGTGTAGAGACCATTACGCTAGCCTATCAATTTTACTCTCCAAGTCCCCACATACCAAGAGCTATCAATAAGCCCCCCGAAAAAGTCCAAAGGGTATTATTTCAGGCCACTCTTCTCTTAATTTTGCTCATGCTCTCTCAGCAATTCCACCTTGTGGTAGCTTGTGTCACTTAATACAACTCAGTCTGCCCGGAGACCATCATTGAGCTAATGCGAGACAAAAATAGACAAGTCTCTATCCCCACAGGAAAGGACAAATTCACTAAAATCGTTGATTTGCATGGCTATTCCGGGAGTGCCCAGGGATTTATCTTAATGTATTTTCCCATTTTGGGTATGTTAAAGGAAATCCATAGAAAAAAAAATATGTGGCCCATTGCTTTGGAAGTAATTCCCAGGACACACGCGTCATGTGAAATCTCCAATTACCACTGAAACACAGTTCAAGAACAGGAGGGCCTGCACTGCTGACACGGGTGGAATCAGGTTAATATCAAATATAAATGGGCCCCACGCCGAGGAAATGGGGCACAGGAAACAGACATTGCAAGGATGTGTGTGTGCAGAGGCACACCCGCCTCACGTACAGAACTACAGTCCAGCCGCTTCCCGAATGCGGACATTAAATATTAATTCTCTGACACTCTGCATCTGGGAAGATTATCTCTGAGCTGATGTTAAATGGAGAACACACACTCTTCCCAAATGAACCTGAGTTAAGTTGAGAGTTCTGTGAAATGAATGTCTACATGCGGGAGAGACGGGGCATGGCTAACGACTAATTTTTCCAAGGTAGATAATATTTGCCTTTAAAAAAATAGATCTGTACTACCTTTGGCACTGGCATAATACTGTTTGAGTAATAAATGCATGGGAAAGGAAAGACAATGTGTACAGTGTGTGTGTGTGTGTGTGTGTGTATGGTGTGTGTGTGTGTGTGTGTGTATTAATGCAAAGCCATCCTGGATGACAACTGGATTTGATGCCAACTCAGATCAATTGTTGGCAGCTGCCAGAAGGTTTGTTCTTGAAAGCAAAGGGTCCCCAGGCTCAGGGTGGGGCAAGAGGCACCCATCAGTACCAACAGCTGCCCTGGGCTTGGGGGAAACAGAGGGATGGCTGAATGGTCCTGCTCTGTCATCCTATCTTGGAACTCACATCAGAAACAAATGCTCCAGAGGGACCACAAGTGTCCTACAACTTCCTCAGGGCAGTCACAACACAGCCACCAACTCCTAAGTTAATCCCAGGAAAGCCCACACAAACAGTCGTAGCACTTCACACCCTACAGAGTAAATTCGCACAAATGAAGCACAAGGCAGAGCCTTCTGACAGCTGGAGAACAGGATCTGCTCACAGAGGGGATCCAAGTTCAATCTTCCTGCACCCTGTGACCCCCAGCATAGCCTGGGATGGGTCAGGAGGCCCCCATCACCCCAACAGCACACCCTCCACTAGTGTTTTCACTTCTTTATACCATTTCTCCCCTCTCAATCCTCCATGCACCAGCTGTGCTAATTTCCATCCCGTAGACCATAATACTGACTACAGTATTATGACTGTTGAATGGTCTCTGGGACAGTGCTTGTTATGCCCAGATATTGAAGCTATTTTTAGAAATATGATTAAAAGCAGTGGGAACAGAACAAGGGAGTTTCATTTAGCAAATCTTTAATTTTCCCTGGGGCATAAATTGGTACTTACATCCTACTTTCTGGGATGGAAAAATCCTTTTGGTCTCAAGTTTTGTTTTATTCAGGGGCCACATGCATCCTTCTTGGCATGGGATCTAATCCGAGCTTCTGGATGCAAAGTTTATGCGCCAGCATTTTGAGCCCATCTCCTCAGCCCTAGGCCCTTTGCTAGGACTTACCTAATGGAAAACAGGATTTGTTCTTGTCCCCTCTTCCCTTTGTTGCTGTTGATGTTGTCATTGTATGGCCTGGTTGTGTTCACGTATTTCTCAGTTGCTTGCCGGGGTCACACACTCAACCACAGTACTCACCAAGGTTGCTTTCCTTGAGTTGTGGATTTGTGTGCAAGCTTGCAGAGGATCCCGATCTTGAACTGTGTTCATGGGCTTTCTGACTGTAGTGTTTGCCAGGGGTACTGTGGTCTTCCCGTGCTCTCCAGGGTTATAATTATTGGTCACTGTGCTTACATATACCTGGGTGCAGTGTGCCTGCGTGCACTTGCAGAACCGGGGCCAGTCACAGATAGCAGAGGGACAAGGCTCAAATAGTAGTACAGCCAGGATCATGCTTGGCTCATAACTGGCACTTGGCACTCACAGATTTGTCCTGGCAAGGCAGACACTTTAAACCACTGAACCCAGGTTAATAGGACTGAATCAGGTATCTGGAACCCAGGTTGCATTCTTTGATGGTGCAATAAGAAATATGCTATTTATCACCCTTGGATAATGTTTTTTTTTTTGGGAGGTCACACCCAGCGATGCACAGGGTTTACTCCTGGCTCTGCACTCAGGAGTTACTCCTGGCGGTGCTCAGGGGACCATATGGGATTGCTGGGAATCAAATCTGGGTTGGCCACATGCAAGGTAAACACCCTACCCGTTGTGCTATCTCTCCAGCCCCGTGAGTGTGTTTCTGGGCATGAGTGTGTGTGGGCGTGAGTGTGTGTCTGAGCATGAGTGTGTGACTGGGTGTGTGTGTGTGTGTTTGGGTGTGTATCCGGGCATGAGTATGTGACTGGATTGTGTGTATCTGAGTGTGTGCGGGTGTGAGTGTGTGTGTCTGGGTGTGTATCTGGGTGTGTACCTGGGCATAAGTGTGTGTCTGAGCATGAGTGTGTGTGGGCGTGTGTCTGAGCATCGATATGTGACTGGATATGAGTGTATGTGTGTCTGAGTGTGTATCTGGGTGTGTACCTGGGCATGAGTGTGTGTCTGAGCGTGAGTGTGTGTGGGCGTTGTGTATGTCTGGGTGTGTGTCTGAGCATCAATGTGTGACTGGATTTGAGTGTGTGTGTGTCTGAGTGTATGTCTGGGTGTGAGTGTATGTGAGGGCATGTGTGTCTGAGCATGAGTGTGTGACTGGGGGTGTGTATCTGGGTGTGTATCTGGGCATGAGTATGTGACTGGATTGAGTGTGTGTGTGTCTGAGTATGTGTCTGGGCATGTGTGTGTCTGGACATGATTGTGTCTGGACGTGATTGTGTCTGGGTGTGTATCTGGGCAAGAGTGTGTGTGTCTGAGTGTGTGTCTGTTGTGAGTGTGTGTCTAGGTGTGTGACTGGTGTGTACCTGGGCATGAGTGTGTGTGGCGCGAGTGTGTCTGTGTCTGGGTGTGTGTGTGAGCGTGAGCATGTGACTGAATGTGAGTGTGTGTGTGTGTAGGGGTGTGTGTGTGTGTGTGTGTCTGGGCATGAGTGTGTGTCTGGGTGTGTACCTGGGCGTGAGTGTGTGACTGAATGTGTGTGTGTCAGAGTGGGGGGGGCGTGAGTGTGTATCTGAGTGTGTGTGGGGGAGTGTGTGTGTGTCTGGGCGTGTGTACTGAATGTGTTTCAGCGGCCTGGGCAGTCTGGCTGGCTCTGTCCTTCCTGCAGCCCCTGGGGCGCTCTCTTGGGTGCAGCTGGCAGCTCAGGAAGGTTCTGGACTCAGTTCCCTGTGCATGAGCCAACCGGCTTTCCTGCTTCTCCTCATCACCTCCTCCCCAGGGCCCCAAGGGGAGCCAGACCCTCACAGTCACTTTGCCTACACAGGTGTGGCCTCATGTTCACGCTCACCACCAACCTGGCCATCTGGATGGCTGCCGTGGTGGATGAGTCGATGCACCAGGCCCACAGCTACATCACGTCCCATGGCAACGCCAGCTACTCCCGCCTCGCGCCCAACCGTGAGTGCCCATTTCCTGCAAGCCTACAGCTGCCCAGGCCTCAGCCAAGGCTCAGGGGCTTGTCCCAACAGTCTCTGTGTCCTAACAAGGACACAGAGACACAAGCAGAGGCCAGACGACCCCTGATGCTCCAGCCTCACAAGAGGGGTGAGCCCTGAGGAGATTTGCCCGTCCTGCAGCCTCGGCCCTGCTCTCCAGATCTCTGTTCCCCAAGGGGCAAGGATGGTCTAGCCGGGGAGAAGGGAAGGACACTGGTTAGCCTGATGCCCCATAGTGAGATGGAGAGCATGGCCAGAAGGACAGACAGGCTCAGCCCACAGCAACAGTGACCTGTGAGCACTGCTGTGTCTCACACAGTCTCAGGGAAATGGACTCCGTTGCCCAGAAATACCCATTGGACAGATGAAAACACTCAAGCAGGAGAGGTCAAGTAGTTCACCCAAGGCCCCAGAACTCAAAGACCCTTCTTAACCCCTAAGCTATTCTGAGCCGGAAGGGTAAGGTACTTGCCTTGCACATGGCTGACCCAGGTTCGAATCCCAGCACTACCTAGCACCCTGCACCCAGCCAGAAGTGATCCTTGAAGGTAGAGCCAAGAGTAAGCCCTGTGAGGGCCAGAGAGATAGCACAGTGGGTAGGGCGTTTGCCTTGCATGCGGCCGACCTGGGTTCAATCCCCAGCATCCCATATGGTCCCCCAAGCACCGCCAGGAGTAATTCCTGAGTGCAAAGCCAGGAGTAATCCCTGAGCATTGCTTGGTATGACCCAAAAAGCAAAAAAAGTAAAAACAAAACAAAACAAAAAAGATCAATAATAATTATACTATCTGTAAAACAGAAAAAATAGACTGAAAAAACAACCCGTTCTAGGAAGTTGTGAGACAATAATAGAAAAACTGACATTTGAATCACTGAATGAGAGGAAAGAGATTGAAATAATTTGAAAATATAAGGACTTGAAAACTTTCCAAATAATTTTGGAAGAGATATCTACAGATTCGTGAACCTAAGTAAATGCCAAATAGTTTAAAGCCAAAGAAATTCACATCAAGCACATCATAATTAATCTTCTGAAAACTAAAAACAAAAGAAAAAATCTGGAAAGCAACAGAGAGAAATGATGCAATACATATGAAAATCAGTTCAAATGACAGCAGATTTCTCATCTTATTTTTTCTTCTTTCCATGGAGAAGAAATGAAATAAAACCATGAAGTTCAGAAAGAAGCAGCACATTTTTCGAGTTCTAGTAGATAAGAAACTGTCTGCTGTGGTTTTTAGAATTTGTCAAAAGCACTTAATTCCTTCAGTTATAAAAGGGTAACATATTCTAGACAAAATAAACTAAAGGATCTGTTTTCTAAAATAAAATCTACCTCCAAAGCAAGCAAAGTCCTTTCAGCAGTGAAGAAATGATAGCACAAGAATGCTTGGATCTTTAGAAAGAGAAGAATAAACATTAAAAGAAACAAAAATAAAAGTGAATTTAGTGAATACATAAGATTATCCTCATAAATTTTCATTTAAAAAATTCCCTGTTTTTAAATATATATGCAATTTAGTGATTCTTAGTATATTCACAGTTACATAACCATCATTACCTAAATCTAGGTCATTTTTATCATGCCAAAGAATCCCCATGCACTGCAGCCCTGGAGCATGACAAGTAAAACTGAATGAGCACCTTCATGAATGTCATGCACAGTGAAATCAGGCCTGGTTTGTTCTCCTGAGTTTTGTTTTGTTTTGATTAGTCTTGACAGGGGGAGGAAAGGGGTGAGATGTTAGGGATATGGAGGGAAGAGAGTGGGCAGTAGCGGACATCAAGCAGAGACCAAGGCATGTCTCTAGCACTGAGTTGCATCCCTGACCCCCATTTTTTTAAATTCTGGACATGTATTTGCCTGTCCTGCGCCAAGAGAAGTGTGCCTTGATAATGTGGAAAAAGCAATATGGTTAAGTGATTGAAGCGAAGCAACTGTGCTTGTTCTAAGGAAGCTTTCATTAAATGTAGTTCACTCAGGCTTTAGAATAATTAAGAAACAAAGTGAAAATTAAGGACTGGAGCAATAGTACAGTAGGTAGGGCATTTGCCTGGCACGTGGTCGATCCGGGTTTGATTTCCAGCATCCCATATGGTCTCCTAAGCACCGTCAGGGGTAATTCCTGAGTGCAGAGCCAAGAGTAACCCCTGTGCATCGCTGGATGTGACCCAAAAAGGAAAAAAAGTCAGTTT
>JAOXYA010021336.1:0-13453 GCA_028565675.1 Sorex palustris | reverse complement strand
TCGAATACTCTCGGTAGCTTGCCGGGCTCTCCGAGAGGGACGGAGGAATCGAACTCGGGTCGGCCATGTTGGCTGCGAATAATAATAATAATAAATAATAATAATAATAAAGATGGTGGCTAGAAGGGAAGGGGGCATAACTAGGTGGAACACAATGTCTTGTGGCCAAGTGGGAGATCACCTCTTTCTTCTCCCGTCTGGTGCTTGCCTTCCAGAGTCCTCTATTCATTCCTGCATTGCAGTGTGCTTAGTGGCATTTATATTTTATCTTTTTTTTTAAAGGCCTGCTTTATTTATTTATTTATTTAGTTAGTTTTTTGGGTCACACCCAGCGATGCACAGGGGTTACTCCTGGCTCTGCACTCAGGAATTCCCCTGGTGGTGCTCAGGGGACCATATGGGATGCTGGGAATCGAACCCAGGTCGGCCGCGTGCAAGGCAAACGTCTTACCCGCTGTGCTATTGCTCCAGCCCCTTATCTTTAAAAACTTTTTTTTCTCTCCTAAGTGGTTTATTAGGTAAGAATTTTACAAATGTTACATTAGCGATAACGATGGAGCTGGAGAGTATCGCACTGTCTCCATGCTGTGTGGCAATGGTGTGGTGGAACTTGTGACCCTTCTCAAGGCCGTGACTCTTGCAACCTGCGGATGTCAGCCCTCGCATCTCCCTGTGCTTGTGCACTGGTTTTGTGATCCACTGAGTATCTGGATTTCTTCTGATAGCTTTATGGAATGGATCGATGAGGATAACCTCAAAGAATTTGTCCGTGGAATCTTCACCAACCCAGTAAGAGTTCAGGACTCTCAGAACCCCACAGTGGCGTCCAGCTCGTTCCTCTGCCACAGACTAAAGGCTTCGCGCAAACTTGAGCTGGTTCACACTGTGATGCACGGGCTTGCCAAAGGTCACACCCTTCGGCACTGGGCGTTTGTGACCACCACGGCGCATGCCTATCCAATAAATAACATAGCTTTGCTTGGCCTTGTAGCCTGCCCGTCTTATCCAGCCAGGTGGGGCTGGGGGTTCCGGTGCAGTGCTGAGAGCTGGCGGTACTGCCAGCAGCTCACTCGCAGGAGGAATCGCATCCCATCCGACTGCTTCATCCTCCAGAGCTCCTGGATGTACTTGTACGCACCCATCTTGGCTTATTGATGGCTGCCACCCAACGAGAAGGACTCTTTAAAGACTTCTTAAGAATTTATTTTAATGTAGACAAAAGCCACAACTGTTGATACCGTTCTAGAGTTGAAATTGATTCGACGACAAAGCTCACATATTAAAATCAATAAGCATAAAGGGAAAATCAATTTTTTTTTGAAAATCAATTTTTATGTAAACCTTATTATATCTGATCATGGGGTTCAGTCCCTGTGGAAGAATGAGGCTGTCTGTTGCTAGTGGAGCCTTCTGGATTGTTGTTTGTTGAGTTTAGTGTTACTTTGGTACTTTCCTGTTTAATTTGGTAGGAGCCTGCTGGAATTCCAGTGTTGAGAGACTAGGAGATGCAGCCTCGGTCCACAGACTTCAGGGTCTGTGGTCTGGGCCAATGATTGACGGGGGCTCTTGGAGGGGGACGTGGCTGCCAGATTTGGCGGAAGTACAGGGGGTCTGGGGGGATACAGCCCACCCCGATGGTGACAAGACCCCAGAGTTCTAGCCTGGGCACCAGGAACCTGAAGTTATTTGCGGTTTGGTCTCTGCAGAGGGTGTTCGTGGGACTGAGCCCTTGGCATGGGTGCAGCGGCCTGGCTTAAGTGCCCCCCCCCCCACCAGGGACACTGGAGTTTCAGCTGCGGGGATGGTGTGTCCATGAATCCGAGCTGCTTGGTGCGCATCTCCTCAGAGATGTTGTTGGGAATCGGTAGAGAAGGGTGGGTGAGTAGACATTGCGTTTATATTTCATCTCACCCAAAGCAAAACAAACAAACAAAAACTCCGCCACCTTTCAGAAAGGAAGGGAGGAGGTGTCGGAGACAGGCAGGGGAAAAAAAAACCCCAGGCGAGTTTCTGGTCCCCTCTGCGTCCAGCGGTTCTCATGGTGTGGGCCAGAGGGAGCCGAGGCTGGGGCTCCTGGGCACCCTGCAGAGGGAAGCCTGGCCCCGGTGGCCACAGTCTCATGTGCCCGGCTTGCCCATGGCCTTGGTAAATCACTGGCCTCTGCAGCTGGGCCTTCTCTGGGCCTGGTCATCCCCAGCCTGTCCTTTGGGGCGCCCACAGCCGAGCCGGCTCTGCCTGCTGGACCCGCCCCCCCCCCCCCCGCCGAGAGCCTGCCCGGGCTTGCGACTCACTGCCACCCCCGCAGCAGCGGGCAGGAAGTGTGCATGGGGTGGGATGCGGGTGGGATGCGGGCTGCCTCCGCCTTGCACGCACCCTGGCAGGTGAAAATGCGCCCTAGACGCACTTCCCAGACAGTAAATTGCTTCTGTCACAGGGTGCGGGAGAGATCCGTGGTCACCTCTGCCAGGCTGGGCGCCTGAGAAGGGCAGAGACTCTGCCGGGGAGGGCGGCCTGCCCACTGAGCCTGCCCAGAAGGGGCAGGATGGCACAGGGCACTGCTGGGGTGACCCCAGGACACAGCCAGGAGCAAGCCCTGAGCACCACAGCGGTGGCTCCAAAAGCAGAGAGAGAGGCGGGGGAGGGGGAAGTCCTGACCCCCAGCCAGGTGGACACGGAGCTCCTGAAGATGTGCCGTGCTGGCCTCTGCTCGCCTGGCAATGCTCTCCCTGCTCACCTCTCAGTGCTCCCTCTGCTCTCCTGTCAGTGCTCCCTCTGCTCACCCATCAGTGCTCTCTCTGCTTGCCTGTCAGTACTCCTTCTATTCACCCATCAGTGCTCCCTGAAGTCCAGGGTCCCTCTCCCAAGAGCCCTTCCGTGGACAGGCTCCTGTCCCACCCACCCCCACCCTAAGCTTCAGGAGCTAATGGCCACGCATGTCCCTTTTGGTGGAACAGACATAGCAGAGGTGACTGTTGGTAAGACCGTGTGACAGCCAGCACCCCCAGCACCCCTGTCCACCCCAGGATTCCCGTCCACCCCAACACCCCCGTCCACTCCTGGGCCCTCGCCCACCCCAGCATCCCATCCTCCTTGCACCTCCTGTCCACCCCTAGTCCCCCCCATCCACTCTCAGTACCCTTCATTCACCCCATTACTCCCTGTCCACCCCCAATACCCCCATCCATTTCAGCACCCCGTTCTTCCCATTCCCCTGCCCACCCCCAGCACTCCCTGCCCACCCCTAGTGCCCCCTGTCCACCCCCAGCACCTCCGTCTGCCCCGCACCTTTTCATCTTGCAGCACCGATGCTCTGTCCCCCGGACCCACACCAGCCCCTCCAGCCCCTTTCTCCCGCCGGCGCTGGACCCTTGGAACGTGTCACTCAGGACTCCCTGTGCTCCCGCCACCCTCAGGGTCTGTCCAGGGCGCAGCTCGGGAAGGGAGTCTGTCCCTGCTGGACGCCGAGCCTGAGTGCCTGGGCCGCTGCCTGCCCCGTCCATCTGAGGCACATGGGGCCTCTGGTCCTCAGGGCTGGCGTGGGGTGTCCTGCACCCCGACACGGGCGGCTCTGATTGTGCGGGGCAGCAGCCTGCGCCGTCGAACCCTTGCTCAGAGCTGGGGGCCAGCAGGCGGCAGGGGGCAGAAGAAGGGGTGAGACAAGGCTGGCCTGGCCCAGGACCCGCAGCTGGGGCGGCTCAGGCGAACAGTGGGATTAGGCTCCATTTCCTCGCGCACGGTTGTTTGTGTAAGAGGCCAGTGGGTCCCTGTGATTCTAAATCCCAGGTGTTAGGGGGAATTTTAAATAAATCCCAACGTGTCTCAAGCCGTTCTCCAATCACTCAGCTCTTTGCTCGACTTCCTCCGCGTCCACCACTATTTAAATTGCTTAGAGCCAGCCGCGAGCTTTCTGGAAAACAGGAAGAGGGGGAAGCGGGTGGGGAGAAGCCGGACGGGAGCTGATGCCCTCGGGAGAGGAGATGGCACGCGGGGGACAGCAAGTGACCGCACTGCCCACTGTCTGCAGCGCGGGTCGGAGGCGTTTAGAGAGCACATTGTAGCCGAGACCCCCTGCACCCGAGACACCCCTGCACCCGAGACACCCCTGTATCCGGCACCCCTCAGCCAAAACACCCCTGCACCCCAGACACCCCGCACCCGAGACCCCCTGCACCCAAGACACCCCTCACCTCAGACACCGCTGCACCCGGCACCCCTCGCCCAAGACACCTCTGCACCCGAGACACCCCTGTACCCAGCACCCCTCAGCCGAAACATCCCTGCACCCCAGACACCCCTGCACCCGAGATACCCGCCCCTTACCCCAGACACCCCTCACCCAAGACACCTCTCACACCAAAGATCACCCCGCACCCAAGACACCCCATGCCCGAGACAGACTTGCACCCCAAGATACCCCGAGACTCTCCCCCCCCTTGTTTCTCACGCCCCTTCCAGGCATGTCAGACTCCCCGTGGCAGGGCCCTCCGTGTCCAGCAGGAGCTGGCAGGTTCAGAGTGATGCTTCAATTTCCAACATTTGTTCTAGAATCGCTATTTTCGGGCTCCTTGGTGTGTGTGGGGGGGGCGGTGTCCTACTCAGTGGTTTTCTGGCTGCGCTGAGGACCGGAGCCAGGGGCAGAGCAGCCCAGATGGGGCCCCTGCTCCTCACCCCACCCAAGGGGGCTGAGCTCATCGCCACACGGCGGGCAGGATGGCCAGAGGAGAGGCCGCTCTGCTCCCCCGGGGTGGTGGGGAACTGAGCACTGGGAACTGAGCCTCCACATGCAGGGCATGCAGCCCGGGCATGCATTCTGGCCTTCAAGGTCACAGCAAGTGAGGCTCTGAAGTGAGTTCAGAGTCTCATCGGAAAAATGCGGGTGATAATCATCGCTCCTGGCCGGGTATCTGGGGATTACGGAGATGACGCATGGCCGGCTTGGGCCGTAGATTCACTGCTGTGTCTAGACCTTAGAGATTACAGGAGGGACGCGACAGGCCCGGCAGGGCCGGGCACTGCCCAGGGATGGGAACACAGGGACAGCGGCTGCCCCACAGGATGTCCTGTCGCGCCTGCTGGCGCTCAGAAGGAAGGAGGGGGTGCTGGGAGGACCCCCGGACCCAGCTCTCAGTGCTGTTAGTTTTCTCGTAGACGCCGCAGGATTTTCTGGATGCAAGATCACGCCTGTCGTCTGCCAAGCGAGCTTGCTGGCCGGTCCAAGTCTGGTGCCTCTTGCGTTTTCTTGCCTCCTGGCTCGATTGCTTTTCACACCTCCAGTTTGTGTGTGTGTGTGTGTGTGTGTGTATGTGTGCGTGTGTGTGTGTGTGTGTGTGTGTGTGTGTATGTGTTTTGCAATGCCAAGCATTGAACCCAGAGCCTCCACATGCCGGGCATGCAGCCCGAGACCCCCACCACGGGGCCACCCCCTCATCCGCTCATGCCTCTGATGTTGGACCAGGTGAGAGCTGGGCCTGGCTGGAGTCAGCATGGGGGTGGGGGTTCACCACCGACGGAGGGGGGCGCCGGCCAGCCCAGGAGGGTGTGTGGGCAGCGTAGGGGAGAGCCGGGTGGGGGGGATTCTCTGGAGCTCCTGCTTGGTGCCCAGACCTTCAGCCGGCTGGCGGCACCAGCAGAGCCCCAGGGAGCATTCTGCGATTCCTCAGCTGCAGTGGCGGGCAGGCGGCAGCCTTCAGCCCCTCCTGGGCTGAGGACTCAGGGCTGATGACTCAGACCTCTTTTGGCACCCCTGTCTCCTGGGAAAGTACGGTTGGTAATTAAGGAATGACAGCCCGGCTTGACACGGATTATAATGGAGATCTGCACAAAGTTTGCAAAGCCCCAGAGAAGGGACTCAGTGAACCCTGTCTGAGGGAAATGAAGAGTCTGACAGGAAGTGACGTCAGCACTGGCTGGGCAGCGTTGGCCAAATGTCTTGTCAGGCTGAAAGGAGAGGAACAGGACCCTGTGCCAGAGAACAGCATTTGCCGAGGTCTGGGGCAGAGACAGACCCCCAGGAAGGGAAGTGGAGCATGAAAAGAGGGAGCTACCCAGTCATGCCGCCCGACGGCCCCGGGGGGCCCCAGGTACTGCCGTAGAAATGAGCCCTGCCTGTTGCTCTCTGGGGCTGGCTGCTCTGGTTGGAATAATGAATATGGGAGAAAAGGTTCTGGATCTGCTCGGTGAACTTCCCCAGGCCATGCCCAGTGGCCTGCACGCACTTGGGAAGATGGATAAGTGGTGGGAGAGACAAGGAGGAGATGGGTCAGAAGCCAGGCAAGCCTCAGGGCTGAGGGTGGAGAATTGAGGGGCTCCTTCCCCAGGAAGGGGGCTTAGCAGGGCCGTCGATGGGAGGCGGTGGGTTTCTTAGGTTGTCGTGTTCCTCATCAAGAGTCTTGGGTTTCGGGTTAATCCGTCTTGGCCATGCCCAGCCCCAGATGTTGCATTTGGGTTTCTTCCGTCGTGGTTGGACTGGACTCAGGGCAGCCTGGTTTTGGAGGTGGGGGGGGGTGGCCTTTGGCTGTTCCTTGGAGCTTACCATGTGTGTCGGACAGGCAGTGGCCAATGAGCGCTGAGCAGGGGACGGGGTGGCAGGGGTGTGGCTTCAGGGAGATGGGCTTCTGCGCGAAGGCTGAGCCGAGCAGGTTGGGCCTGGGTGGGGACACCCCGTTTGGAAGCTCTTTGGACCATGCAGGGACATTCCTGGGGTTTGCACCTTCGCAGGCTCCAGGGGTTATTTCCGCTGCTCTTTCATCAAAGAAAGAAGACAAGTTCTTTGGGGGCCGGAGCAATAGTACAGCGGGGAGGGCATTTGCCTTGCATGCGGCCAACCCGGGTTCAATTCCCAGCATCCCATATGGTCCCCTGAGCAATGCCAGGAGTAATTCCTGAGTTCAGAGCCAGGAGTAACCCCTGTGCATCACCGGGTGTGACCCAAAAAGCAAAAAAAAAAAAAAAAAAAAGAGAGAGACATTCTTTGGGCAGGCCTGCCAGTACAGGAAGCCTCTTTGCCGAAGCTCTGATTTTCTCTGTGTAGATAAACTCCTTGGAGGTAGGTTGCTCCTGGCCAGACTTGGCGCCACCACCACTTCTGTAGGGCTAGACAGGGCAGTTGCGCTCTCTCTCTCTCTCTCTCTCTCTCTCTCTCTCTCTCTCTCTCTCTCCCTCTTCCTCTCCCTCTCCCTCTCCCTCCCCCTCCCTCCCTCCTTCCATCCACTGAAGGAGAGAGCCATGCATTAAGTTTGCTCTCCGTCACCAAGGAGATGCTTGCTGTTGGGACTAGATAATTATGCAGCAGGATGGAAAGTTCTGGAATGAGCTAGAGCACCGTCCCAGCCTCCCTTATACACGGTGGAGCAAGGGGGAAGAAGGGGTGAGCTCACTCACAGTTCCTCCTCTAGCATCTCGGCCCATTGGAACACCTGGAACCACATCGCTGCCTAATTAACAGCTCCTGAATATATTAATAAATTAGCATAAAAGACGACCCAGGAAACGGTCCCGCTGGGGTGGAACTGTGGGACATTCAAGGGATGGATCCAGCCATCGGTGGAGAAAATGGGAGGCTCGCAGCTCCCGTTTTATTCTTTCTCAGAATGATTTTAATTATCCGGGTCCTTTGCCTTTGAAGGTTCGGTCTTGTTGACATTGGACAGAATGGCTGGTGAGAATGGACCCATTATGCTGCCGGACTTTCTCTCCCATAAACACCATCTCTTCCTTCCTTTATTTCCATCTGCTTCTTTTCATCAGCATTTTACAATTCTCAGCGCATAAGTATGGGAGTATTGTTCTTTTTAAGCATGCACTTAAGAATTTTAAGAATCGGGGCTGGAGTCATAGCACAGTGGGGATGGGCGTTCGCCTGGCACGCGGCCAACCTGGGTTCAATTCCCGGCATCCCATATGGTCCCCTGAGCACTGCCAGGAGTAATTCCTGAGTGCTGAGCCAGGAGTAACCCCTGTGCATTGCCGGGTATGACCCAAAAAGAAAAAAAATAATAATGCTTTTGGTTTGGGACATCCCCGACTCGGCTCAGGGCTTGCTCCTGGCTGGTACTCAGGGTTCTCTCGTTCTCTCCTGGAAGTACCGGGGAATTCAGTTCGGGTTCACTGTATGCAAGTCAAGAGCCTGACCCTCAATACTAATTAAAGAATGAATTAAGGATATTTTCTTTTTCTTTTTTTCTTTTTGGGGGGTAGGGGGCTGGGCCACACCAGACTGTGCTCGGGGATCACTCCTGACGGGCGTGGGCTGGGGATTGAACCTGAGTGAGCTACCTGCAAGGCAGGTGCACTACCCACTATACTTGGGGGATGACAGCTATTTCCACTCAGTACCTGAAATCGGCACCCCTTCCCTCCCCCTGGGTTTCTGCAGAGACCACAGTCGCTGTGTGTGGGAACCTGTATTTCTTGGCTTGCTTTCAAGATTCTCTTCTGTTTTTGTTTTCAGAAGCGTGACCGTGGTGTGTTCTGAGCCTCGGCTTTTGGAGAGTTTGTCTTGATCGAGGCTCATTGCGTTCTTGATTCCGTCCGTGTCTGTGTCTTGTCCAATTTAGGGAGTTTTCACGCCAATCATTTCTTTCCTTGCCCTTGGGTGCTCGTTTCTGCCAACTCCCAGCACCCTGATCACACAGACATTAGCGTTTTCCTTGCAGCCTCTGGGGGTTGCTCCCGTTCTGAAGCATTTTTATGACGATCTCTTTGAATTATGCGTGGGATATTCTTCACAACTCTGAAGATGTGAATATCTTGGCCTCTGTCTTTTGGAAAATCTCACATGAAGTCTTCCAATTATTGTTTTTTTGGAGATGACAAGGGACTTCGGTTTACATAGAGGCATTTAAACTATGATGTTCTGGGACTTGAGGTCTAATGGAAATCTTCATTTTTATCTGTCTTCGTGTCACGCTATTCTGTGGGGGCCAGTACGGGGTCGGGACCCCCACATCTTTACTGGTGGGAAGCCCCGCTTCCCCACTCACTTCTGTGACAATGCGAGGGGCCGGGGTCTTCCTTACAGCGGACAGGGGGCCTCTGGCTTCCCACGGGGCCTCCAGGGAGAAGCAGTAGACTCAGTCCCTGCCGTATTCGGACAAGGGTCTAGAAACCCTTCAGCTGGACTTGACCTCAGCATGGTGTGAGGCTCCCTTATTTTTTGCTGCCTTTGGCTGCCGTGAACCAGTTGTTGTCTGAACGTTTTCTATTTTGTTGGCATGGAAATGACTGTGCTGGTCCGGAATGTCCCTTTCCTGGTCGCTTGGGTAGAGCCAGGCTTCATCTGTGTCCACTGGTGCTTCTAAGTTCCCGGCACCTTCAGCTTGGGGTCAGCGAGGTGTGGGTGAAGGAAGACTCCCCAGGGAGCATCTTTGTTGTATGGGTCCCAAGCCCCTCCACGTCTGCCGTTGCCACTCAGTGGCTTTCAGAGTCTTTGTCTATGAATACGCGGCCCGAGATTGCTCATCTATGTGGTGGGACGGGTGGGAGCTTCCCGGGCTCCGTCTTTCTGAAACTGAAATCTCAGTTCGTCCTAAGTGTTCTCAAGACAGAGGAACTGAGTGTCTGATCCCACAAGGAAGATGTTTCTGTGTGTGGCTGGATGGGCGGGTGGAGCGATGGGTGGAGGGGTGGGTGTGTGAATGGCTGAATGAATGAAGTCCGAAGCACGACTTCTCCTGCTCTTTATTGTCTGGGAGTCACGCCTGGCCGTGCTCAGGAATTACTCCTGGCTCTGTACTCAGGGGTCACTCCTAGCAGGGATCGGGGGACCATTTGCGGCGCTGAGGATTGAACCTGGGTGGGCTGCATGCAAGGCAGGTGCCTTCTCCTCTGTAGCATCTCTCCAGCCCGTGACGTTTCTCTCTGTCTACGGCCATACCTTCACACCCTACCAGACAAACCTGACTCTGGAACCGGGAGGGCCTGACGGGTGGGGACCCTCTGGAGCCCCAGGGGTGGGGCTGGGGTGGTGACTCCCATCAGGCTCCACAGGAAGCAGAACGGTAACAGAAGCTCCTGCTGATCACCGATGAGCTGTCGCTGGCCAGCATCAGCTCTGTCCTTTTTTTCTCTTCCACCAGTATTTTTACTTCCTTCAGCACATAAAGAGGTTTTTTTTTTCTCCCCAAGTAGGGAACAGCCTGAATCATTTTGGCCTCTGAGGGCGTCTTCCTTTCTCAGAGCGTTACCTCCAGGGACGGGGGAGTCAAGGAAGACATTATTCGTCACATCCTGGAAGAATACGAGCGTGTCACGGCGCCCGGTGATGTGTCCGCCGATGTTGGCTGTCTGGTGTCTGCACCAGATGTTTGTGTTTGCCAGCCCGTGAAGTCTGGACCGCGAGCAGGGGCCCGTTTCCCTCTTCCTTACGGCCCTGAAGAGGGGGGCGAGAGGGACTCGGGGAGGTGGATCGCCTGAGTGGGGGGAGGGGGGGTCAGGAGCCGTAGGAGGTGACTGCGCTTGGGTTGTCAAGGAAACCTGCTTTGCAGTCGCGCGTGGCTTTTGTCCAGGAAGGACATCAGCCCCCAGAGTGGACGGAAGCCCGTCTCCACATCCTCTGAGAACATGCAAGGCTGGTCCCTTGGTATGGAGATGGTCCAGCTGAGGTAACTCGTCGGACAGCACGGCAGGAGTATGGAAGACTGTTGGAAATCTCCTTTTCTAGGATTTTCACTGCTTTCCAAGGACATGAGTGAGAAATGAGAGGCAGGGCTGGCGGGACTTCCTGTTGGCCCTTTAGTAATCCTTGTTCCACACCTTCTCTTTCCTGGGCTTCATTTAAAAATAGCAACTGGGGGCTGGAGCCATAGCACAGCGGGGAGGGCGTTTGCCTTGCACACAGCCGACCCGGGTTCGATTCCCAGCATCCCATATGGTACCCCGAGCACCGCCAAGAGTAATTCCTGAGTGCATGAACCAGGTGTAACTCCTGTGCATCTCTGGGTGTGACCCAAAAAGCAGAAGAAATAAATAAATAAATAAATAAAAATAGCAACTGGGGGGCTGGAGTGGTAGTACAGTGGGGTGGGCGTTCGCTTTGCACATGGCCAACCCGGGTTCGATTCCCAGCATCCTATAGGGTCCCCCGAGCATGGCCAGGAGTAATTCCTGAGTGCAGAGCCAGGAGTAACCCCTGAGCATCGGTCGGTGTGACCCAAAAAGCCAAACAAAGAAAAGAACAGAAAAAAAAGAGCAATTGAGGCTGGGGCTCAGAAGATAGGACCGTGAGAAGACTCTTGCCTTTGGGAGCAGCCAACCCACGTTCAATCCCCAGGACCCCACATGGTCCCCTGAGCACTGCCACAAGTGATCCCTGAGCACAGAGGCAGAAGTCAGCCCCGGGCACTGCTGGGAGTGCCCAACTTTCCCCCCATCCCAGAACAAAAATAAAACACAATCTGAGGCTGTTAACCCTCAGGAGAAGCAAAGACACTGACGGGTGACCAGTACAGCCGCTGATGCTTCTTCCAGATGGAGAGCGGGAGCCTGCGGCGAGACGGCGGGGAGGGGGGGCGCCTTGAGTCATTCCCACACTTGCTCTCCTAAGGATGAAGTCAGAATCCCGGGGGCCCTGACAAGAAACTAGAAAATAGATCTTATCTACGCCTGGCACCGGCTAGCGCCGCCAGATCAGCTCCGGCTCGTCCTCCTTCCAGTGACTTTCCAGTCTTAGCATGAAACCTGTTTGCCCTTTGCTGCCAGCAAGTGCGAGTGTGCGGCCCAGTCCTCACGGTTCTCCTTAGAGTCCTCCTGCCCCGTCTGGCTTTATTTCCTCGAGACGCATTATCCTTGCACCTGCTGTGTGGTTTGGAGAACAATGCTGGTGAATTAAAGAGCAGAGGAATCTGGAGATCGGGCCAGTCTCTTTTTGAGACCACTGAGGTATTTTGTTGTTGTTGTTGTTGCTCCAAAATAACTTGATTGATGTCTCAATGACATGCCCTAGACTTTTTTGAACTTAGAGAAATTATTGTGTTATTTGTTATTTTGTGCCACACCCGGTAGTGCTCAGGGTTTCCTCCTGGCTCTGTGCTCAGGGGTCACTGCAGGGGACCTTGTGTGATGCTGGGGACCGCGACTCTCGGTTGGCTGCATGCGAGGCAGTCACCCCCGCCCCCCACACATCCTGTCTCTTCAGCCCGAAACTCACCCGCATGAAGCGAGTCTGCAGTTCAGTTACCGTGAACTGCAGAGTTAGACAGCGAGCGTCAGGATCCCGTTTGAGAACAGAGCCCTCGTGACTTCCGATTCCTCCTCTTCCTCCCACGAAACTGCACATCTCCATTCCGTCTCTGTGGATCTCCTCTTTCTGGATGGAGACGGTGTCTGGCCTCCCGTGGCCGCCTCCCTCAACCCCACATGATGCCTTGCAGCTGGTCTCTGCTTTGCTTCTTGTTCCTTTGCTTTAGCAAATAGGCTTCGTGCGTGGACCACAGTCTACGCCCTCCCACCACCGATTGGATGTTCTCACTTCCGGGCCCGTGTGAACTGCTGGGCCACCAGCCCTGGGACCCCTTGTGTGTGGGGGGCCTGTGGTGGCCAGGGCTGTCTCTCCTCGGGTAAGCGCTGACTGGTCACGTGCTGGAGTGTTGGGGGAAATGCCAGACGGGTCCACACTGGCCATGGTGCTCTGCCCCTCAGCCCTCAACAGATCCGACTCCAATTTCCCTGTGTTCTCTTCCTCACTTGGAGTTGTCTGAGCTTTAAGTTCTCGCCGTTCCCCTTGGGGGGCCTGGGGGAGCAATGCCTTATTTCCCTGAGGACCTCCCGGGAGTTGGAGTATCGTTTCATGAGCTTCTCAGCCGTGTCTCTAGACTCTCTGGAGAAAGGTATGTCCAGACCCTTTGTTCATTTTATTTGTTTGTGTTTTTGTTCTGGGGCCACACCCAGTGGTGCTCAGGGATGACTCCTGACTTTGCACTCAGGGATCACTCCTGGTGGTGCTTGGGGACCATATGGGATGCCGAGGATTGGACCCGAGTCGGCTGTGTGCAAGGCAAACACCCTCCCTGCTGTACTATCGCTCTGGCCCACCTTTGTCCATTTTAAATTGGGCTGTTTGTCTTGAGTTAAAAGAATTAGCTGTATATTCTGGCTACATCAGATGTATATATCATATGTATGATACATATCATATACATATATATTATATACACATATATAACAAACGCCAAAAGTATCCTGCTCGCACAGCAGAGTCTGGCAAACTTCCCGTGTCGTGCTCAATATGCCAAATACCAGTAACAATGATGGGTCTCATTCTCCTAACCCTAAAAGAGCACTGAAATGGCTCTTTTAAAATCTCAGGGCTAGGAAGAGAGAGACGTTACTGGTGCCTGCTCGAGGCAATCGATGAACAACAGGATGATCGTGATTGTGATATAACAAATACTTTCTCCCATTCTATAACTTTTCCCTTCTTGGTTTTGTAGCCCTCCCCTCCCCTCCCCTGCCCTTT
>JAOXYA010021324.1:0-13454 GCA_028565675.1 Sorex palustris | reverse complement strand
TCTACTTTGACTAGATTCGTTGTTTTGATAAAAGATGCACCATTATCATTTGAGTTTACGACCCCCCCTCCCCCCAAGTCAGACATGCTGAAAAAGTGTTGTGAAATGATTTGAATTTAAGCAGAATCTTATTCAGAAAGTGCTTCCGTGAGCACGCAGCAGGGTCTCTGAAAGCAGTTCCTGGCTAAGGATGAATCAGCCTCACCTCTTAGGGCTAGACGGCCGTAGGGGTCTGATGAGCGTGCGGGCACAGGGTTTGAGCAGCGCATGGCTAGTCACTCGCAGAATCGAAGCTCCTCTCCTCGCCAGCCGTAGCGTCCAGTCCAAGTAGCTACTTGAGACACACGCACAGAAAAGAGAGTAACTCAGTGGGGGTGAAGTGTGAGTGTGCTCAGGAGGAAGCTGCCAGGACAGATGAGCGATGTGTCCTAGGGCTGGGTGGGTGGACAGTCCACAATAGGACAGATAGTCTCCAGAACTCCGCAGTGTTGGCGTGTTTTGAGTTCATTGCTCTGCTCAGAGCCGCGAGGAAGACGCGTGTGGTCAGTCCATTGGCGTGGCAGACAGCGGGGAGCAGGTGAAGGTTCTTGCTCTGTGTTCCTTTGAGGAGCAAAGAGCTTATGGCACTACGAATGCCTTTAAAGAGAATTAGGACGAGCCTCAAACGGATATCTTAAAGTTGGGATTAATAATTTTAAACAGTTGTATGTGGCTTGAATACAGGTATGTTTATTTTTAAAGATAGGTATGAGGTGATGGAGGAGTGTGTGTGTGTGTGTGTGTGTGTGTATGTGTACGTACGTGTGCGTGTGTGTGTACGTGTGCGTGCGTGAGTGCCGCACTCCGTGATGCTGAGGGGTTTACTCCTGGCTCCGCACTTAAGACTCACTACTGGCAGTGCTTGAGGGAACAAGGGGATGCAAGGGATAGAACCTAGGGAAAGCTGCATGCAAGGTGAGTGCCCTACCTGCTGTATTTATTATCTCTCTGGCCCAGGAATGAAGGGTAGTTCTGATAAGATTGATGCAACTTCAGTCAGAGTACATCAAGGTTATTGTTTATTGCTGTTGCTTGTTTTGGGCACACCTGACAGTGCTCAGGGCTTACTCCTGGCTCCTCGCTCAGGAATCACTCCTGGCTGGGCTCAGGGGACCGGATGGGTTCCAGAGGTTGAACCCAGGTTGACCATGTGCAGGTCAAGGCCACGTCTTACCCACTGTGCTGTCGCTCCAGCCCCCGGAGTTACTCTGACTGTCCCTGTGTGCTGGGTTTCCTGCCAGGCAGCTGACGTGGATGAATGATCTCACAGCTACCGAGAGCAGGTCTGGAGTTCAAGTCCCAGTGCCAGAGTACTAAAAGGTAGTTGTTGGTAGGCTTGAAGCAGGGGGTGGGGTGTGGTTTAGCAGGAGAGCGCGTGCCTTGCGTGTGGGAAGCCCTAACTATGATAACTCCTGAACACCAATGGGTGGGGCCAGAACAAACAAAAGTCACAAAGTCTCAGTAGGGGCCCTGGGGCTTGCTCGTGCAGGCATGAGCTGCGCTGGTGAGCTGTATGTTCAAGGAGAGAAGCAGAATTGAAATAATGTGTCTCTGGGGGCGTAAACTAAGGCTTTCCTGTAGGGTTCTGTCTGTTCGTTTTTCAAGGGTTCCTCTACTTGGTCCAGGGTGGTAGTGCGCAGCAGGTAGGGCACTTGCTTTGCGTGCGGCCAACCCAGGTTCTATGTCCAACATTCCATATGGTCCCTCTGAGCATCACCAGGAATAATTTCTGAGTGCAGAGCCTGGAGTAATCCCTAAGCATTGCCAGGTGTGACCCAAAAACACTTTTAAAAAAAAAGTTTCTGTATTTGTTGAGTCTTTAAAATAATAACTTATTTTCCTGGTTGATCAAAATAGAGACTATTTATAACCCTCACGCACAAAGCACATGGTGTTTATGATAAATTCCATTTATTTTTGGATGGGTGGCAAGTACTCTTGAGTTTTCGACACACCCCAGGTGCCATCTTTATTGGGTGAGTGATAGTACCTGGTCCTCGGTGACAGGGATCACCCAGCTGTCAGCAGATCACATTGGCTCCCAAATCCCTTGCTAGCCATCAGGGCTGGTTATGCTGCCCTCATAGTTACAGTTTAACTTGCTAAGATGAAATGAAAAAAATTGCCTCATGCACCTGCTCTCAGAGGGCTGGGTGGATGTGTCAACAGAGCTGCACATCTGCCAGTGGCAGGAGAAGGAGGACCCCGGGGGCCCTTCCCCAGCCGCCCCTAACTAGCTAGAAGCCCTCTGCTCTCAGGGTGGGGGGAGGGGTGCTGTGGGCGGGACTTCCTGCTCCTGTTACAGCCCACAGCCCAGAGCTCCTGGCCTCCTGTTTGATGTCTGTCCAGGGATGCCGGGAACGGAGGTTTATGCTGACCTGCTCCGTAGAGTCATAAATCTAACTCCACTTCTGTTAGGAATTTGCTGGCCTCGGCTGCTCCATTGTGACTGACCTGCCCTAGGTGAACAGTCAGATCAAGTGCTGGTCAAGGTTAGATACTGTTTCAGTAAACCTTTTTAACGTGTGATTAGCTCAAGAGCCTCCGTGGACAGAGTCTCTTGGTGGGATCAGTGCTTACTCTGTGGACCCTGGGCTAGTCTTGCCTGGCTCCTTGCTCTGTCACCTTGCTGGAGGCGAGGATAACTCCCGTGTGGACAGTGTAGGATAGTGAAGAAGCAAACAGGTCCCCATTGAAAGCAGACCCTTCTTGGCCTGGAGCAAGAGTACAGTGGGTAGGGCTTTGCCTTGCCTGCAGACAACCCAGGCTCGATCCCCGGCATCCCATATAGTTCCCTGAGCACCACCGGGAGGGATTCTGAGTGCAGAGCCAGGAGTAATCCCGGAGCATGGCCGGGTATGGACCCCTCCCCCAAAAAATCAAAAATAAAAAGTAGACCCTTCTCTCTCTCCCATGTCAGGAAGTTTTTGACATGTGTTTTTGAGGATGGCTTCCAGGGGAAATCAGACACCAACCAAATGGTCTGCTCAGGGCAGTGAGGGGTAGAACAGTCCCTGGCAAATACCAGCAGCTGGCCTTCAGGATGGCCAGGTACTTCCCTTCCTCTCTCCGAAAGCTGATTTATGATGCTAGAGCCAAAAGAACCCCAAGACCATCAATTTTATTACACAGACATTCTTATTTTGTGTTTGTTCTTTAAAAAAAGAAATACTTGGAGCGCAGATAATGTCACGCACTCCTCTAAACTGGATTATGGGCTGGGCCGTGTTATTGCTTCCACCAAGTGCTGGTTCAGAAGCAGAAGAAACTTATTACTATCTTTGTGGGGAGGTTCATCACCTCCAGCGCCAGCTACTGCCGAGTGCCACCTGCCTGCCGCCTTCCCGACTGCTCCCCTACCCTCCCCCGCGCCTCGCCAGCTAGCTACCCTTTAGGAAAGTTTGGATCGTTTTTTGTTCATTTTCATTTTGGTTTGGACGCTACTCCCAGCAGTGCTCAGGACTCACTTTTTCATTCCGTGCTCAGGGATCACAGCAGGTGGTGGTGGGGGAACAGTATGAAGTGTCAGGAATCGAACCCGGCTTGGATGCGTGCAAGACAAATACCCTGCCTGCTGTGCTGTCATTCCAGCAGTGTTGTTTTAGACCTGGGTCTAGAGTCGGAGACGTTTTGCATCAGGAATTAGAAATGTCTCCGAGGAATGCTGCTTTTGGAGGCCCTTCCCAGAATCTGGGAACATCCCTGCCTTTCACTCACACCCTCTGCCTTTCCCTAAGGAAAGTCTGTTATGGAATTGAGCCAAAAAAGAAGAAGAAAATAGAAATCTCTTCGAACGTGCTGATGCATCGATGAAGGTGTGGAAGAGTTATTTTCTCTCTCTTTAGGCAGGAGTTTAAAACATCTTGGCTGGAGGTTACAGAGGGAACTTTGGAAAGGCAAATCGTTTGTTCTGTGGACCGTGGGAGGTCATGGTTTGTGAATCTTGGGTGGGGGGTGCTCTACCCAGGGGGTCTTTGTGACTTGTGCTCTGGGATGCTCCCCGGACTTTGCAGGGCAGGGGATGGGAACCAGGCTTCCTGCATGCAAAGCACATCCACAACCAGCTAACTCTTCTCTCCGGCTCTGCTCTGCGACACTTGGGCTCCCGTCCACCTGGTTCAGAGAGCCCTGAATCTGAAGTTGGTTGGCCAGCGTCCTCAGCTGGGCTGATAGGAGTCTTTGTTTTCAGACGTGGGCCCTTCCCACAAATGGCTCAGAGGGAACTAGAAGGAAAACGTCTGTGACTTTGTAGTCTATCCAGCTTGTGCTCTCCTCTGTTGGGGACAGGCAGCGGAAGCCCGTTTCCCCCAGGCCAGGAAAGTGCCAGAACAGGAGCACTGAAACTGCCGTTCAGTGAGCCAGGAAAGCCGGATGCCGCATGACGGGCCTTCGCGTGTTGCTGTGTTTTATTAAGGACCTGAGTCGTTAGCTATAGAAGCCGCCTGTCCCCTCCCTGCCTCCCGACCCCACCGTGTCGCAGTATTTCCCAGAAACAGGCTGACGCTGACGTGTGCCGCTTCACCTGGGCCCAGGACAACGCTGTTTCCGCATTCGGATCCGAGGCGAGTCATTTTGCAGGTTCTGTGGCTTGTCGCAGGCCTGGCAGTGAGGACGTGCCAGTGGCCAGGATGTGAGCAGAGGCACATGTTCCTGGCCCTGGGCCTGCGGTGGCTGCAGTGCCCCCTAACCAAGGACCCCTAGCGACTCCGAGTCGGCAGGCCTATGTGCCGTGCGCAGGGGCTCCAGGCCACAGCCTTCAGTGCTGGGGCATCAGCCCAGGTCGGCCGTAGGCAGAGGGTGGCGCTGCCACCCGCTCACCTCTCCACCCCCCGGTAAACATTCTACCAGCTGCCAGCCCTGGGCTCGGGGACACGGTTTCCGCAGTGTACAGTTGAGGAGCGAGCTCCGCTACTAACTCCAGCGTAACAACCCTCTACCCACTGGAGCCGAGTCCCGTCTCTCCACCCTCCAGGAAGGGAAATGCTTTTCTCTAGCCGCTCAGCGGGGGATGTTTGTGAGCATCGACATCTCCATGAACTCGCTCTCCCTGCCCCCATTTTTTATTTAGCACTGTGATTCTCGGTACCGCTAATAATAGAGCTTCAAACGTTCGGTGTTCGGCTCACCCGGCAGCAGCTTCCCTCCCTCCGCCAGTGCCTGAGGGCCCGCCACCGCACCCGCTTGGTAAAACACGTCAAATTTTTTAACAATCATTAGTATTTGGCTCTCTTGTTCACAGTAGCGTTAACACCTAATGGTTCTGATGTACACATGTACCACACCTCACCTGGACAAAGTATCTGAGACACCCCCCCGCCACACACACACCCCAGTGGTGGTCTTGTCACATTTAGTCCACCTGTAACCAACACTTGATCACACCCGTCTGCTGTGGCCGATAGAGTCGCTGGAGTTTTTCTTTTTCTGGAATGAACTTCATTCTCACAAACAAATCATCATGTGTGTGTTTGTTTGTTTGCTGCTTTTTGGGTCACTCCTGGCTCTGCACTCAGGGATTACTCCTGGCGGTGCTCAGGGGACCATGTGGGATGCTGGGATTTGGGATGCAGGTCGGCTGCATGCAAGGCAAAACGCCCTACCTCTGTGCTATTGCTCCAGCCTCAGTCCTGTGTATATTCTAAAGCTAGTGATAGCACAGCGGTAGGGCGTTTGCCTTGCACGCAGCCAACATGGCCGACCCGAGTTCGATTCCTCCTCCCCTCTCGGAGAGCCCGGCAAGCTACCCGTGACGTATTCGATATGCCAAACACAGTAACAACAAAGTCTCCAATGGAGACGTTACTGAGCCCGCTAGAGCAAATCGGTGAACAACGGGAGGGCCTTTACCTTTACCTTTTAGAACATAACCTGGGGCAGGGGTGTGTCTTATTCCCTTTTGAATCTTTTTTTTTTTTTTAGTAGAGATTAGCTATCTGGGGGCTCAAGTGATAGCACAGTGGGTACGGCGTTTGCCTTGCATGCAGCCCAACCTGGGTTCATTCCCAGCATCCCATATGGCCCCCCAGCACGGCCAGGAGTAATTCCTGAGTGCATGAACCAGGAGTAACCCCTGTGCATCGCTGGATGTGACCCAAAAAGCAAAAAAACACAAGACTAGCTATCTGGAGGAAGACTGCTTTAGATGAAGGAATAGTGAAAGCAACAAGGTGGCAGTTGGCCCCGTCCAGGGAACCGTGAGGGAGGAGGAGAGATTAGGGTAGAGGTTGGGAGAGAGTTGGGCAGGTCCAAGATCAGGGACCAAAAACTCATCAAAGGTTTGTTTTTTTGTGTGGGTGTTGGTTTTCTGTTTATTGGGGGGTCATGGGGCATACTTGGCAGTGCTTAAGGAACCATTTGGGGGATCGGACTGCAGTCTGCTTAGGAGAGCAAGAGCCTTCCCTCCTGTGCCTTCTCTCCAGCCCAAGATGTCAAGCGGCTTTTACCCACAAGGTGCCATGAGTCCGGCTCCAAGGTGCCTGGGGGCAGGGAGGTGGCCAGAGTGCCCCAGAATGCACATCACTGTCATCAGTAGGTTTCTTCTGTCTGACAGTAGGTTTCTGTCTGATCAGTGTGAATGTAGTCCAGCCACTTACACAAAGTACCCTGCCCTTTCAGTGTCTTTAAAGTCGCATTCTTAACTCTCAAAGCACTCTGTCTTTAAGAAAATGATCAGGGAGTTGGAAGTCTCTAATCAGTGGAACCCAGGGACCCGGACCTCGGCACATTGACTCGGTTTGTTGGCCATCTCTGAAGGTGGCCTCTGATGTCGATGGCGCTTTGTGGTCTAGAGGGGCTCAGGAGGGATCTGTGGCCACGGAAGGAAGGCGGGGTGCAGCGTGCCCGGCAGGTGAGCACGTCCTGCACCAGAAAGCATTTGCCAGGAGACGGGCTGGGGGATGTTCCGAGGACTCTTGGAAACCCATGAAAACCCGGCCATGCTTGGTGTTTGCATTGGCTTGGCTCATGTGTGCATTTTTAAAATAAATTTAAGCAAACACCGAACCCTGGAAGATGTCTCTTGTTTGTAACATTACTGTCTGACTGAGAATAAAAAGTGTTTCCAGGTACTCTCTCCCTTTTGTACCTCTGCAGCTTCAAAGCTGTTGCGCTCCGTTCTCTTTGCTTCGGGGCTCCGAACATCGTTGTAGACGGGTCAGGTGCTGGGCTGTTGGGGACTGGACCACAGCTCCTGGGCTCCTTTTGCCGATTGTTAGGACGCATTCCCTGCCCTCCGCTTTGAATTGCACCGGCTGGCCCAAGTTCTGTTCCCGGCAACCCATACGGTCCTCTAAGTCCCACCAGGAATGATCCCTGAGCACAGGCAGGAGTAAGCCCTGAGCACTGCTTGGAGTGCTCCCCCCACTCCCCCCCCCCAAAAAAAAATACTGGGGAAATTACAGATTCAGGCTGGTGAGTTTCACTCGAAGTATAGGTATTTGCTTTCTGGCAGAGATGCTTGATTGTGGAGTCCTTGTTCCCACCAGAGTTAACTGTCTCCTGTTAGGGTCGAGTGCCCAGTGTAAGGTCAGCTTTTCTAGAACTCTCTCCAAAGCTCTGGATGTTTGCATGCAAAGGCATGGACTGTCTTGCTCTGACTCCATTGCCAAGGGCTAGTTGAGACTTTCCTGCCTTGATGTGGTGTGGTGTTGGAATTTTTTGGTGCTTGAGTGAGGCCTCCTGGGTGCTCAGCCTGATACCCAGCCTTATTAATAACTTCAAAGAATTCTCTGCTCACACAGCTCTGACCAGCTCCAAGGAGGACCCCAGTCAGTGAGACAGCTTACGTATCTGTTCCAGCTCACTTCAAGTGCTCAGGAACTTGGAGGAAGGAGAAAGCAGTGAGATTTTTCCGTCATCAGGAAAGGGAGCCCTTGGTCAGTGGAAGGTCCAAACTGACATGCAGGGCAGAGTGACCCATGCAGGCTGGCCTGGGGGCAGCCTGGGCGGAGCTTGGGACACTGGCTGTCTAGGTTGCAAGGAGTGATGGATGTTAGTTTGGGGGAGACCACCTGGCTGTGCTCAGAACTTATCCTTGGCTTTGCTCAGGAATCACCCTCATGGTGCTCTGAGACCACGAATGGCACCCAGGACCAAGCCCGGGTTGGCCTCATGCCAGACAAAGGCAAATTCACACTCGATGTGAAGCAGCAAGGCCCTGGAAGCAGGGCTGTGTCCAGGTGACACCAGCTACGGACTGAGCAGACCCAGGAAAGGTGATGGGGGCAGCGATGCTGTGCGTTAGCATGGGAGAAGTGAGATCGGGTGAGGGAGTATGCGGGAAGGGGAGTTGGCCAAGGGCCAGGAGCTTGGAGACGCCCAGAGGAATGGGCACCCCCCTCCCCCGCCTCACCTCGTTCCCCTGCTGGACACTCGAACATGAGTGAACTCCACCTCCTGGGCCTCGTTTAGGACTATCCTCTGTGCTCGGGGATGTCGGGAGACTGCCGTATCCCGCCTGGCCCCGGCGTGGTCCACTGTCCGTTTGCCGTGTATGACCCATGTCGCTCTTTTGAGAGCTGTTACCCTGGCTAGTCTCTTACTCTGCATTCGTGATGTTCATTCATTACTGTGTCCGGATTCTACTGGGTGATTTTCTGGCCTGTCGGAGAATTGGTGCAGGCCGGGAGAGGTGCCTGGTAAGAAGCCTAGGTGGGCCGGGGGCCTGGCTGGCAGGAAGCTCGATCAGAGACTCTCCCCAGGTATCCGTGAAGCGTGAGGTTGGGTAGACGGGGAAAGGAGGCTGTGGGCACGTAGATGGGTGGGTGTGGCACATCCGACGGACATTAGAAGAGTAACGGGGACTGGAGCGATAACATAGCGGGTAGGGCATTTGCCTTGCACGCGGCCTACCCGGGTTCGATTCCCAGCATCCCATATGATCCCCCGAGCACCGCCAAGAGTGATTTCTGAGTGCAAAGCCAGGAGAGTAACCCGAGTATGGCCAGGTGTGACCCAAAAGGGAAAAAAAAGAGCAACAGGACAGCATTGCAGACCAGGCATGAAAAACAGTTTCACGGCATGGGGGGCAAAAATCTATTCAGCAGTGGACATAAGTCAGGCCTGTAACGTCAGCGCAGAATCGGCGCAGGCAAGGGAAGGCTTGAAGTAAGTCACCGTCTGTGGCTGTGTCCTCCTCCTCACCAGCACATCAGCTAAGTGTGAGCTCTTGAGGGTCTACACCTGAAAGCCACATTTCCGCTCTGCACAAGTGCCCTGAGGCTGACGTGGCCAGAAGGCCAGGCAGGGAAGGGCCCTGGTGAGTGCGCCTTCACTGTCATTCTAAGAAACTGGCCTGGTGCCATCTCTGGCCCCTGCCAACCGTTGCCCGCCTTTGGACGGGACCTTACCTTCCTCACTTTATTTGCAGTACGAGATCAGGACGGAGCTCGGTACTAGACCCAGTATTCTTCTGTGTTTGCATTCGGTGTACAGGGGTACAGAAAGAGCGCTCAGCGGGCAAGGCGGTGGGGCTGTCCAGGACAGGAGGAGGGGCAGGCCGAGGAAGAGGGGGAGGGGCAGCAGGCCGAGGGGACCGCGTGTCGCCTGGTGCTGTCATCGGTGTCCATGTGGAGAACCTGTAGCCTGGCAGTGTGCAGCTGACGTCCCTGTCTTTCCATTAACCTCTGTGAACCTTCTGTCGATTTCAACCGGATCACAAAGGCGCAAGGGAAAAAGAGGCCTGCGACCGAGTCTCAGATTTCTGTGTGGTGGTGGTTGGCCTCTCCACAGGCTTTCACGTGGAAATAGCCCCAAGACCTCCCTGTGCGGTGAGGAATCCTGCCCCCTCCGCCCCCCTCCACCCCCTCCACACACACACACGCACACACACACACCCACACACCCACACCTGACCGGCATGCGGTAATAGCACTCCATCGTTTTTTCCCTGTCTGCCCTTCAGAGAGTCCTCTGTGTCCAGGGAGAAGGTCAGGGGAGACGCCGCACATAGCTCAGATCAGCGATAACTGAGTCACGCCCAGGCCCTCTCATCCTGTGTCTGTCAGTGCTCTGCAGAGGGAGCGGAGGGGCTCTGCAGAGGGAGCGGAGGAGGCCAGGGCTCACAGGCCTCGTGTGCAGGGAGCCCGGCTTCGTCCCCGGCACCACGTGGACCCCCGAGCCAAGAGCACTGCTGGGCGTGGCCCCGGGCACAGGACAGAAAGGGTTTCAGAGATGAGCCACGTTACCGCCCGTAGTATTTACCTGCAGAGGAGGCGCGGTGCAGCCCGGCCCGGCCCGCCGCCTTTCAGCTGGCTGGCGGCCACAGTCCCCTCCCAGACGCCCACAGGTGGAGCGGCACGTCAGCTTAGCTGGCAGGCCTGGAGTCTGCTGGAGAGGGCTCGCCCACCCCATGGCCGGGGGTGACTTCCCAGGGCTGGCAGCTCCTGCAACATTTCAGCAGAAGGCTTAGGGTAGGCCAGAGCATGTGCAGCACAGCCCCCACTGTCCCTTGGGCGCTCCCACCCCGGACACACTTGCTCCATCCTCCAGCCTTTAAAAATCCATTTCTTTTTGGGGGCGGGGGGTGTCACACCTGGCGATGCTCAGGGTTTACTCCTGGCTCTGCACTCAGGAATCATTCCTGCACTCAGGAATCAGTCCTGGCAGTGCTCAGGGGATCCTATGGGATGCTGGGGATTGAACTCAGGTCAGCCGCCTGCAAGGCAGATGCACTCCCCACTGTACTATCGCTCCAGCCCCTGAAAATCCCTTTTGAATGTGTTTTGTTTTGAGGCCACACCCAGCAGTGCTCAGGGGACTGCATGGGATGCCAGGGATAGAACCCGACTTGCCCGCATGCAAGGCAAGTTCTCTACCGGCCGTCCTCTCTCTCCGGCCCCTGGGAAAGTGTCCAGGGACTCCTGGGCCAGGTTCTTCAGCCCCTCTGGGATTGTTTGGAGGGAAGGCCAGTGTCACGATACCGGAGAGGGGCATCTTCGCCTGACTCCGGGTCTCGTGATGCTACCGAGACCCCAGCCTGTGTCTGAGCTGGGGTCTGATGAAGGGCCCGGCAGCACCTGGGCCCAGCTCCTTCTGGCATTCTGTCAGATGGTCTGGCCCTCCTCCTTTTCTCCGCAGTAGCGTGACACAGCTGTCACCGGAGACAGCGATGATGCCAGCCTAGGGATGGGGGGGGGCACACTGGGCCCAGCAGAGCACGAGCGTTATCTGTGTGCCTGGGGAGGGCGGGGGCGGTCGCCAACCAGAACCTGTTGCACCAGGTGCTGGGGAAGCTGAGATGTGTTGCAGGTGTCCCTCCGTCCCCAGGTCAGCACAGGCGCTTCCTGCCTGGCCCCCTGCCGGAGGACGCCCTGGACACGCTGTTCTCGGACTCTGCGCCGGGCTTCCCCTCAGCACGGCAGAGGCAGCGCCAGTGTTCTCCGGCGTCCGTTGGGAGTCCGGGGGGGATGGGGGGGGGGCGACGAAGCAGGGTTTCAAAACAGCTTCCGTGCCCTTCCCTCAAGGGATGACCAGGCGTTTGGGTGGGGCGAGGAAAAGACAGCTTGTTCCTTAAGTCATCTTTCTGCATTAAACATCCACCATTCTGGGGTGAAAAGGAATTAAGTAGCATTTTTCTTTGTAAAAGGCATGGAACCTCAAGTCAGCAAACAGACTCAACAATGGCTCTGTAATCCAAGCTGAGCTAGTTAAATGCTACACTGAATCCTCTTAAGAATGGGGACACTTGAGTAAAATGGGGAACTGCCCAGCTCTTCATTCCTCTGCCACTTGCATGAGGCCTCGTTTATTTATCTCTGTAATTCGGGCTGTGTTGCCGCTCCCTGGCAAGGCAGCCTCCTGCCCGCCCCGCCGTCACTGGCCCCATCTCCCACCCGCCGCTCCCCCATCCTTATTTTTAGTGAAATAGTAGTTGAAGGAAATCTGCTTAGAGGAATCAGAGGAGAAGCACCGTGTTCAAGAGAGAACACGGGCTTGCACGCATCTTGGCGGAGACGCAGGCCTGTTTCCAGGGTGGAGGACGAGCCTCCAGTTTTAAATGGTCTGACTCGTCTTGAGCTGGTTCTTGAGCTCCGCAAGCACTTTATAAGTCTTGGGTATTAGCCCGAGCAAATATTTTCTCCCTTTTATTAGGCTGTCTCCCTTAGCGCGGGTTTCTGTCTGTGGCCGTGTAAGAGCTTGTTATGTGACGTAGTCCCATTGGCTTATTTCTGTTTGTTTTCATTGCCAGTGGAATCAAATCATCGAAGACCCCCTCCCCCACCAGGTTCATGTTCTAGAGCTTTCTGCCAGTCTTTTCCCTGGTCGGATGGGTTCTGGTCCTATCTTGAGGTCTTTAATTCGCTTTTAGTGGTGTATATGCTGTGGGATATACACAGTGAAAACAGGTAATATACACGGATTCAGTTTCTCCTTTCGCATGTGGCCGCCCGGCTTTCCCAAGGCCGCTGGCTGAGAGGCCTGCCTTGCTCCACGTCTCTGCCCAGCTCCTCTGTCCCGGGTGAGCCGCCTCTGTGCTTGGTGGTGCGTCCCTGGGCTCACAGTTCCTCCTTCACCATAGTCCCAAACCATTGGATTCCTGCCGCCCTGCCATGTGATTGGGAGCCGGGCAGGGCTGGGGCTTTGGGGGGAGTTCCGGAAACGTCGCTGGAACTCATGGGAATCACCTTGAGTCTTTATACTGCTTTGAGGCAGGTGGTCATTCCGACTGTTTCAGTCCTCCCGTTCATGAGCGTGAACAGTTTGTCCATCACCCAGTGTCCTCTTCTGCGTTCAGAAGGGACCTACCAGTGTTGGGATACAATATTGGGTCTCTCACCTCCTTTGTTCAGGTGTTCTCTAGATGGCTGTTTTAGGACACTTTGAAGGGGGGGGCGGTGTCTGTTTTGGATTATATTCTCAGAAAAATCTTTTTTTCTCCCGCTTTATTTAAACCCCGTGGTTTGCAAAGTTGTTCATGGTTTGTTGCAGGTGTTCAGTATCCCAACCCCAATCCCAGCACCGCCGTCACCTTCCTCCCACTGTTCTCTTCATTTTCCCAACCACCCCTCAAGCCTGGCCCCCGTAGCAGACCCACAGTCATTTATTTTATATTGCTTGTTACCACTAAATGACTAATAAAATATATTTTAAAAAAATACAAGAAAGTTTGTCAGAACTGGTTGTATCTCAGCGTGGGGCCCGTCTCAGGGCTTGCTGCGTTGTCGTTGCTAGTTGAGCCTCCTGTGCTGGTGCTTTTGTTAGCCGAGCTTAGTCGGTGTCAGCACAACACTCCTGTCCAGTGTGATGTTCTCCTCCTGGGATGTCAGTGTGGTGGAGTTCGGAGATGTCCCGACCGCACACTCCAGAAAATCCGGAGTATTTTTTTTTATAATTTATTCATTTATTGAATCACTGTGGGAAAAGTTACAGAGCTTTCAGGTTTAGGTCTCAGTCATGCAAATATCAAACACATTTCC
>JAOXYA010021317.1:0-13454 GCA_028565675.1 Sorex palustris | reverse complement strand
TGCAACGTCTGAGGGGGCTTCAAAGGGGGCCTCCTGCCGGGAGTGGGCAGGTGGGAAACTGGGGTCACTGGTGGTGGGAAAGGTAGACATAGAGGGCCGGGTGTTGCAACATTGTATGAGTGAAACCCAATCAGGAACAACTTTGTAACTGTGTATCTCATGGCGCAAAAATAATAAAGACATGGGGGCTGGAGTGACAGCACAGAGGGTAGGGTGTTTGCCTTGCCCCACAGCCAACCTGGGTTCGATTCCGAGCATCCCATATGGTCCCCCGAGCACTGTCTGGGGTAATTCCTGAGTGCGTGAACCAGGAGTAACCCCTGTGCATTGCTGTGACCCAAAAAGAAAAAAAAAAAAGACAGAAAAAAAAAGAAATAGAAAAGAAAAAAAATCCCCCTAAAAACAGAACTGTGGGCTCACATGCCTTTCAGGACAACCCACCCCGGAGGTCCCCCAACACGCTGGAAGCCCCCAACCTCCCCTGCAGGGCTCGTCTCCCCCGAAATCTGGACCCTTTGGGACTACCCAACGACTGAGGGACAATTCGGGGACCCCTGGCCTGAACGCATCTGTACCTCCACTTTCCCTTCGTGAGTTTGATTTTTTTATTCGGGGCCACACCTGGCCGTGCTCGGGCCAAGCGTGGTTCCGTGCCTGGGAGGGACCGGTGGGTGCAGACAGGCACCCTGGCCCTGGGACCTCACTGCATGCAAGGGCGGCTGTGGGCTCTCCACGGGGGTCACGGGGGTCGGGCCGGCTCACCTGGGCACGTGGGGCCTCGTGCACACCCTGGCCCCACCTGGCAGGCAGCCGCGCATGCGCAGCTGGGCCCCGGGGCCGGGCTGCTCCACGTCCGCAACCCTCGTGATCTTACCCCGCACCCTTGTGATCACGTCCTGTTCTCGCATGATCACGTCTTGCTCTCGCGTGCTCACGCCCTGTTCCTGCATGACTGTCCTCTTTCTGCGTGATCATGCCCAGTGCCTGCGTGATCGCGTCCAGTGCCCACGTGATCAGGCCCTGCTCCATAGCATCCTGTTCTCCCAAGATCGTGCCCTGCACCCTGCGCCCACCCAGGCTCCAGCTGCAGCCTCTGTGGACCCTGCCCCTCTTGCACTGTGGGGCCGGAGTGGCCTTCCTTCCCCTGGCACCCCGTCTCTGCTGTCCAGTACTGGGCTCAGGCCCATGGGGGCTGGACAGCTGCAGAGGCTTCCCGATGCCCAAGGGTCAGGCTGGCACTCACCCAAGGCCTGCTGGGGGCTTGGACCCACTGGTCTCCTGGGACCCGGGGTCACTGCACTGCCCCTCGGAGCTCAGACTGTCCAGGGTCAGGCCACCCGACACACAGGCAAGGACAAGCACCTGCCTGGCCCTCGAGGACCCGCGGCTTGGATGCTTTGTGGGCTCTGCCCACCTTTTCCCTGCCGAGGCCGGCAGAGGGCGGCTCCTTTCCACCCCCGCCCCCCGAAGCAAAGTGGAGAAAGTCCTGGGTTGAGTGGGGGGATGCCCCTCCCAGACATGAGAGGCTATCGGGCACACGGGCCTCCTGGGGTGTGGGCACAAGTGCCCTTATCAACACAGACCCTTTCTCCAGCACGGCTGGATTGGAGCAAAACATTCCAATTTCCTGCTGGCATCTCCTGGAACATTCCAGACTGCTAGAAGGAATAGTGGGTGGGGAGGGCGGGAAGGGACCCCAACCCCCCAGGCTGCATCTCCGGCAGGGACGCCACTTCCACTTGCCCAGAGTCTCTGGGGGCCTCAGACTGCTACGGCAACGATGGCAAGAACATTGACGGTGGCCTGCATGCGTGTGTGCCTGTGTGCCGGCAAGCAGGAGCCTGTGGCTCATTTTGCAAGGGCCTCCCTCATTCCCTTCCTTAAAAAGCAGCCACATTTGTGGAATCTAACACAAGCCAGAGAAAGAACAGCAGGAACGGAAGGAAGCTGAGCACGGGCAGAGGTTCCTGAGGGGACTTGGGGGGGGGGACGGAGGAGTCGGGGGAGGGGAGAGGCGGAGGGATGCCAGCAGTGTTTCGGTCTCCTGAGTGGAAGAGGGTGAGCCTATACTGACACGTGGTTTCAGGGCAGGAGCAGATCAGGGGAGAGCACAGCTGTGCTGTGCAGACGCGAGGCCCCAAGTCTGATCCCAGGCACCGCCCCACCTGCCGAGTGTGATTCTGGGGCCACCATCCTTCCCCTCCGGGCGCCATGACAAAGTGTTCACTGTGCAAGAAATGTGTGTGCCCCTCTGCTCTGGTGGGGCTGGGGGGTTGAGCACTGGCCTGAGGGCTGAGGTTTCCCCACAGACACACTCCCCCCTTTTTTCTATCCCCCCCCACACACCATGCTGCTTCTCCGTCAGCCTGGAGTGCCCACAAAACTCCGGGGCGCCAGTGTGTGCCTGAGATCCGCCAGCATCTCTGCCTGGACCTACGGGCAGGCTCTCTACATAGTGGCTAGCAGCTGTTTCCATCTGGAAATAATGGATAACCAAGAATTTGGGCTTTCAGGGGCCCGAGTGGAAGAGGGGGCCACTCTGGGAAATCATGTGCTTCTGGTCTGACTTCCTAGCCCTGCCTCTCCTCCTTCCACACAGGCCACAGGCAAAGCCTAACCACCTTCCAGAAGCTTCCCTGAACAGGTGGGGCCCCGTGGGGCACGAGGTTGATTGGCACAACAGCACGGGCGCCCATGCAAATCTCAGCCCCTCAGTCAACGAGGCTCCCTGGGGCACAGCTGCTTCTGGGGGGCCGCCGAGAGGACCCCTTGGGTCTCTTAGAATCCAGGGGGCTGGGCGCACCCCCTCCCCAGCCCCCTCTCTCTGCTCCTGGCCGTTTCCAAGCCAGGAAGCTGTTATAAATCCCCCTCGCCAAGCCCCGGTGACAATTTCCCGGCCCTTCTCGGGATTTAATATCTCCACCAGCAACCCGCACCGGCCGCAGAACAGCACTCATTTTTACGGGGATCCTAAATTCTCTCTCTCCTGCAGCCTCCGAATCCTCCCCGAGCAGCCCATTGGCTTTTTAAATTGCTGCCACTTCCCAGACAGCTGTGTCCCCAAGTTATCAGCCACCACACTCCGTGGATTCCCCCCTGAGCCCGGAGCCTCATTGAGATGAGACGTGGAGATTATGCCCGCCAAAGTGCATTACTTGACACTTAACCAAATCACTCCTCATCTCGTGTGCGCGCTGCCAGGCGCCCGTTAGCTCAGCCCAAGGGCCTGTCGCCATCCTGCCTCTCTCCCTGCTCCGGAGACGCCTGGCAGGGGCTGGGGTGAGCTTCGAGGAGCCTGGACCGGAGCGCCCACGCGAAGGTGGACAGGGATGGACAGGAGGCGCCCGGTTCCTGGCGGTCTTTGACAAGAGGGGACAAGTAGGGGGAAGTGCCCTGTGGTGGCCCCACATGGGGGGAGCAGGAAACCCCGTCCTGCCATTCAGTCCACCCTGGGGCTGGGCCTCCCAAGCAGCATGGAGGCTGCGATAAGGACCCGGTGGCCCCTCGGTGCTGCCCTCCATGACCCTTTCGGGACCCAGCTCGATGCCTGCAGACCCAGGTCTCAGGGGTCCGTGCCAGGGCGTTCCCACACAGGGGCACAGCTGGAGGCTGTGCACACTCTGTATCCCTCCCTTCCTCCCTCCCTCCCTCCTTTCCTCCCTCCCTCCATTCCAGGTGATCTCAGCTGGCAGGGGCATATTTAGGGGTGCACATGGACCCCCTTCTCTAAGGTTCGGACCCAGACATTCTGGGTTGGGGGGCACATGGGGGTTTTACAGCTTGTTCCCGAATAGCTGCCCTGGGGGTCTGTCTTCAGGGCCAAATGGGGAAGCTGGGGGCAGGGTCTGACCTTGAACCTTGACAGGCTGGGCTTTAGGAAGTGCCTCTGTCTGTCCCGGGCGGGGGTAAGGAAGATATTTTCCACTTCACGTGGCTGACAGGGTGTGTGGGGGCCAATTTCCAGCAGGGGCTTAATATATTTTTGATGAAAATTGCTGCAATGTGGCGCACAGATGAAAGAGAAAACGGCTCTCCGGGAATGGAGGCGGCTGGCAGGGAGATCCTGCACGGATTCCCTGCCGCTCCCCTGCCCAGGCCTCAGGCTCCGACGGCTCCCGGGCGACCCAGGGCAGATGCCACCCCAGCACCCACTGCCCAAGGGACGGAGGGTCCCTGTGGAGAAGCCGCTGCTGGGAATGTGTTTGGAAAACAAGCTCTGCGGATGGACTTAGCTCCCCCTGCAAGAGCCCGCAGCAAACACCCGCTAATGAGTCACCAGGCTGGCAGGCAGGAAAAGGGCCCCGCTATCTATTTCCTGGAATGCTTCAAAATGTTTCCACCGGATCACAAAACACAAGAGGAAGAGACTCCCAGAACTCAGCCTTAGACAGCAGAAGCAGTTGAAGGAACGAATGGCAAAGGAATGAATGAATGAATCGCCAGAATAGATCCACTCGGTTGGTACGTTTTCCAGATGTGTGCGGGGCTGGGGATCAAGCCCAGGGCCTCCTACGTGCAAGGCGCAAACTCTGCCCAGAACTCAGACGCATTCCTGGCTTTCCAGAACTGTCCTTTTTTGGCAGAGGGGTTGCGTCTTACTGATCCTGATTTAAGTAGAACCTCACGGAGCTGCTCACCATTGTATTGAGGAGAAAAGCATGTTTCTAAAAAAAAAAAAAAAAAAAAAATCAAAAGAGTCCAGCCAAGTGGTGGCTGAGACTAAGGCCAGAACATGCCTCCCGGGAGGGATATGAGGACGGGGCTTAGGGAGGAGGCTGATGCCTCAAATGTGTGAGGCCCTGTGCTAGTAGGACAGGGCTTAAGGCTCATGCGGTCGGGCCCAGTTTGATCCCTGGCAGCCCACAGTTTGATCCCTGCCTCTGAGCACTGGCAGGGATAGCCCCAAACTCCCCCAGAATAAATAACAACAACTGGAAGCCACATGTCTACGCCATTGCCACACAGAGACATCAGACAGCAACCCGGAGAGAAGCAAGCAAGCTACGGAGACGACACTCAGGTACTTCTCTTGCTCTGGCGAGAGTGGGTGAGGCCAAGTGGGGGACCCCTAGGCACGACTGCTGGCGACAATGGAAGGAAAGCGCTCGGACATTCCTTATCTGAGAACTAAAACCTTAAAGTGGGTTCATTTAAATCCAATTAGTTTTCAGATGTGGATGATTTAATTATGCATGCCTTCGGACTTGTCAGGTTCCGTTGCGTTTCTCACAGTCTAACCCCAATTTAGCACACCAAGACCCTAAACACCGCGTGGCCCTGATTTCAGAAGCAGGAACAATTAAACACTAGTTACCGGGGGCATGAGAAATGGACGGGCAGGACAGCTGAAGAATCACGGGCGACTGTGATGAATCTGAGCTGTCCTCCCGAGGCAGAGACGCGATCTCAGAGAAGTCAATTCTTCCCAAATGATTCCGTGGATTCAATGCAGTTCACATCAAGACTGCGCTGGGATTAATTTATGCACTTACTGGAGATGCGTTGCTAGCTACCCGAGAAAAATAAAACAGGAAGAGGAAGCACTAAAACAGCTAGCGATGAGCAAGGTGTAACATTCAACACCCGTGTACAGGCAGGCGTATGGGACCCATGCTCCGGGCAGACCCAGGATTGGCCGGCAGGAGAGAAATAGGCGCCTAACAGGAGTGATTCCCAATTATTACACCTTCCCGATATGGCCAAAGGAAGTCTTGTTAAATAAAGAGATGGGCTGGGGGAGAAATTTAGAGGCTGATCTGCATCTCATAAGTTACACCAAAATGCCTTTTCTAGAAAGCAAATAATTAACCGTGAAAAACAAACTCTGAAAATGTTAAAGAAAAAAGTATTTAATGACTTTTGGCGTAAAGCCTTCCTAAGTATAAAATAACTTGGAGCGGTGAACGCGGTTAGCGAATTTCCTAACATATGAATTTTTAAAAGGCATCGAAACATATACAAAAAATATAAAAGTAGGCTAAAAACTGGGATGAAATATTTGCCCTGAAAGGCCAATTTGAATAGTAAGTTTTTGAGCGTCTCCCAGGCAGTGTTTAGGGGACCTAGGGGGTCACTGCTGGTGGTTCTCAGCCAGCCCCTGAGACCTTGGGATCCTGGAGAGTGAATAGGGTCAGCCGCGTGCAGCTACCAATCAGCTCTTTAACCCCAATATATAGCTGTTTTTTTTTTTTTTGTGGGGGCGGGTGTCACACCCAGCTCGGCTCAGGGCTTACTCCTGGCTCTGTGCTCAGGGACCAATCCTGGCAGGGCTCAGGGGACTGTATGTGCTGCCGGCTTGGTCACAGGGAAGGCAAGCCCTTACCTGCCGCATGTCTCTGCAGCAACCCCTAACATATATATTTTTGGGCTTTTTGGGTCACACTTTGGTGATGCTCAGGGGTTACTCCTGGCTCTGCACTCAGGAACTACTCCTGGCGGTGTTCGGGGGACCATACGGGATGCTGGGGATGGAACCCAGGTCAGCCACGTGTAAGGCAAACACCCTCCCCGCTGTACTAACACTTCGTTCCTAATTTTTTTTAAATGAAATAACATCACACTCTAAAAATGGGGCACAGGTATGAATAGAAAAGTTTATGAATAAAAATAGAATGCACTCAATAATTTTCTTTCTTTTTTCCTTCCTTCCTCCCTTCCCTCCTTCCCTCCCTTCCCTTCCCTTCCTTCCTTTCTTCTATCCTTCCTTCCTTCCTTCCTTCCTTCCTTCCTTCCTTCCTTCCTTCCTTCCTTCTTTTTGGGTCACACCCAGAAGTTACTCTTGGTGATGCGTGGGAGACCATATGGGATGCCTGGGATCAAACAGCATGCAAGGCAAACACCCTCCTTGCTGTACTATTGCTACGGCCCGACCAATAATACTTCTGTGTGTGTGTTTGATTTTGGGCCTTAGGTCATGCCTGATGGTGCTCAAGGGCTCCTCCGGGCAATGGCTCAGGTCACTCCTAGCAGAGCAATGCTCAGGGGCCATGTGGTGCCAGGGACTGAGTGGGGGTTGGCACATGTAAGGTGAACACCGTAACTGTCTCTCTGGTCCCATGTAGCCCACAATTCAGAGACATTCACTCATAACGACCATACAGATGCAAATTAAAATCTCAAAAAGCACATTTTTTTAATTATAGATTGCACCCCTCCCCCAAGTCAAAATTCCTAAGACGGGAAAGAGAAGACATTCAGCTAGATGGTGCAAACGGAAAAGATTCTTCTGAAACTAATTACATATCACACATCAAGATTCTAAAAAGTTGTTAATAACATCCAGCCCAGCAATTGCTCGCCTCAGAGTCTACACTATAAAACTCATCAGAGATTCTGCTGAAGATATGTTTACAAGGATGTTCATAAACAAAAAAGGTAAACAGCAGAAATGCTCGACAATAGGGCACAGATTAAATTTTCAATAATTTATGGTATCATCATAGCAGGGGAAATTACGCAGGCATTAAAAATCATGTTTTATAAATCATGTTTAATGATAAAGAACAAATCCTCAAAAGCTAAGTGTGAAAAAGTTGGCTACAGATCCAAGTGTGTGGGGCTCCCTGTGGCCCCAGCCCGGCTCCTGCTACTTGGCGTGGGCCGGTCAGCCCGAGAGGCACTTCTCGGCCGGTGGGACAGTGAGTGATTCCAGAGCATGTGACACTAAGAACCCTGACTTGGTGGGGCCTCACGTACCTTCCCTCCTGGGTGTGCCCTTGAGCCCGGCAAGTGTTTTCCCTGACCATTGCTCCCTGTAGCTTAAACTCACATGCAGACATTAGAGAGTGGGCACAGGCTTGCACACCCCCAGTCAGATTTGACCCCCTGCACCCCTGGCCTCCTGAGCACTGAGATGAGCACTGCTGAGATGAATACCATGAGCCCTGGGAGCACTATGCGGGAGTCTCCATCCACAAAACAAGATGAAACGGTAACCGACAGAGCCACTCCAAGGGACGCTGCTTGGTTAACTAAAAATCCCCTGCAAGGGTAGCTGTGGGCCTGTGTGTGTCAGTGAGTGTCAGTGTGTGAGTGTGCGTGTGTGTGTGTGTGTAAATGTGAGTGTGTGTGTGAATGTGCATGTGTGAGTGTGTGTGTCAGTGTGAATGTATGAGTGTGTATATGTATGAGTGTATGTATATGTGTGTGTATACGTATATGTGTATTATATTGTTGATCATATGTGTCAGGGCTGGAGTGATAGCACAGCAGGTAGGGCGTTTGCTTGCACATGGCCGAGCCGGCCGACCAGAGTTTGATTCCTCTGCCCCTCTCGGAGAGCCCGGCAAGCTACCGAGAGTATCTCGCCTGGCAAGCTCCCCATGACGTATTTGATATGCCAAACACAGTAAGACAAGTCTCACAATGGAGATGTTACTGGGCCCACTGGAGCAAACTGAGGAACAACGGGAGGACAGTGCTACAGTGTGACAAAGTATTATGTGAATATGTATATATATGTGTGTGAATATATGCATATGTGTAAGAATGTGTGTATAAGCTTGTGTGTATTGCACTGTGTGAGTGAATGTATGTGTGTATGAGTGTATATGCATCTGAGCATGTGTGTGACTGTGTGTGTGTATGTGAGACTCGCCTCACGGACCCGCAGATGCACACATGGGCCCTGGAGACTCCAATCTGGCTCCGTGTGGAGCCTCTGGCACCGGGTCTCAGTGAAGGGGTCCCTGTGGGCTGCTTGGGGAGGTGGTGCCATGGAGGAGACCTGGCCGTGTGCCACGCACCCTGACGGGGACATTTTTTCATTCTGGGGCCATACCTGGTTGTACTCAGGAGACCAGAGGCCGTGTCAGGACTCGGGCCGGGGCGGTGGCACAGCCATGCTGGGTAGGGGCCCTTACCTTGGGACATGTCTCTGGCCTAGAAAGCTTTTTCTCTTTTTCTTTTGGCTTTTGGGCCACCCCCGACAGTGCTCAGGGTTTGCTCCTGGTTCTGTGCCTGGGACTGACTCCTGGCTCTGTGCTCAGGGGTCACTCCTGGCAGGATTCGGTGACCACACGGGGTGCCGGGGGTGGAACTTGCATCAGCCTGTACATGGGGCAAGCGCCTGCCTGGCCAGGCTGTCTCTGGCCCTTGGACCCTTTTCCTTACCAAACAGCTGAGAGCGTGTTAACGGCGACCGTAGCTGCAGCCTCCCCTGGAGGGCAGGCAGCCTGGACAGGCTGGAGTGGGTCCCAGGAGTGGGGTAAGAGCTCCAGCGGGGGCAGGGTCGGGCTTTAGGGGCTTCGAACCCCCCTGCCCACACCACCCCCCCACTCACCCAATTCTCTTTCCATGCGTGCCTGTGCTCACTGTAGGGGGGGTCGTTACTATATTCAGTGAACTGCCTGCCGGGGAAGGGGCAGTCCCCACCCTGTGCCCCTGCTGCCCGCCGCTGCCAGTGGCACCCTCCTTCTGAGCCATCACCTGATGGGCTTCCCCTTCATGGGCCTCCACTGTGCAGGGCTCAACCTTGAGGTTCCCCAGGCTGCTCCTTGGCTGTGGGGGACGCGTTAGCAAACGCTGCCCAGCGTCACCAGGACAGGCCCACAGGAAGCGGCTGGTAACGCTAAGCCCAACCCTAACGCCCCTTGGCTTTGGGGGTGCTCCCTCCCTGGCTTCCCGAGTCAGAAGGACAGAAAAGGATGCCCACTCTTAGTCTGGTGGTCTGAGGGTCAGCTGTGGGGTCTCGCAGCGCCCCCCCACCCCGGGGGGCTGCGGGAGGGGAGGCAGGGCTCAGTGTGGTGCCACTCAAGGGGCCCTGCCAGAGAGGGGGTGATGTCGGGCGCTCCTGGTGGGGCCAGACTCTGCCACCTTCTGCTCCCAGGGAGGAACTTCTGCTTCTGGGGGCACGGCCGGGCTTCCTGGGGTGAGGGTGAAGGCTGGGACTGGAGGGAGGTGGGTGGGCAAAGGAGAGGACCCTCTGAGCTATTTCCCTGGCCCCCTCTGAGTCTGCCTTCTCACCAACCTGGCTGAGGGGGAACGCTGCAGTTCTAAGGCTTCCCTTCCAGAAACCCGCGACCCGGCACGGTCCAGGCTGGGACACTTGCCGAACGTGCCCACTAGTGTTTTGCTGTTCCACACAGGGTGCCCGGGAAACAACACTCGGTTCCTATGATGTGGTTAGGCACGGCCAAACGAGCGCCAGGTCACCCCTTCGTCTTTCCTCCTTTACCTCCTCACGCACCGCGAAATCACAGAGACTTTCTTTTTAGAAAGAGAAAAGACGACGGCACAGAGAGATAGGACTGAGGGCAAGGCACTCGCCATGGGCTCGGCTAAGTCACGTTTGCTCCGTGCACCACAGACGATGCATGATACCCTGAGACCCGCAAGGAGTGATCTCCGAGCACCGAGTCAGGAATAAGCCCCAAGCATGGCTAGATGTGGCGCCCTGACAAACAAAACCACCTTCCCTCCCACAAGGGAAAGAAAAAAAAAAATAGACAAAACATCAACAGGTTTGCGGCTGGAGCGATAGCACAGCAGGCAGGGCGTTTGCCTTGCATGCAGCTGATCCAGGTTCGATTCCCAGCATCCCATATGGTCCCCTGAGCCCCACCAGTGGTGACTCCTGAGTGCAGAGCCAGGAGTAACTCCTGTGCATCGCTGGGTGTGACCCAAAAAGCAAAACAAAAACAAAAACAAAAGTATGCCTGAAACTTTATAAATCACATTTTGTAAAAAGTTAGTAAAAGTATATTTTACCTTTATCTTTTGGGAAATAAATACAATAACACTTGTTTTTCACAAATAAATGTAAAACTTTTCTGCAAATGAAAAGAAATTACCAAAATTTAGAAAACTTAATTGTTATTGTAGATGTCTGTGTTCTAGTTGGACAAGTGAAGAAGACTATCATTCCTATCAAACATAAAATGTTTTATGTTTATAATATACAATATATTTGTGTGTGTTCATTTCCAAAAATTAACTACTGTGATGTAGATTTTTTATAAAGCACCCATACCACAAGGGCTGACTGAACGGCCCCAAACTTTCTGTGCTTTCGAGCACCTGGGGGGCATTGGGAAATCAAGTTTCTGTCACTGTTAGCATTCCTTGAAGACAGCCACAATGGCTGGAAATAATAATAATAAAAAAAAGGCTACACTGGAAACCAAAGTCTGTCATCAGATTGCGAAGGAATTCATTATTACACTGGGCTCTAAAACATACTGCATTTATCTTTTATTTCGGTGACTTCAATTTGCTTTGGGACAAACTTTTCAAGGAATAGATCAAACTAGATGAAGGCTGGATGCCTTTGGAGACAATGATAAAATCCAACAGGTTAAATAATCTAACAACAGATTTTAATGTGATAGTTGAAGCATTGAGCAAACCTAAGAACCCATGGAAATATGTGACAATAAAAGTAAAATCAAAGTATGCAAGTGATGTTATAGTGGGTAGTGCACTTGTCTTGCACATTGTAAACCTGGGTTGATACCAGGCATCCCATATGGTACCCCGAGTCACACTAAGAGTAATTCCTGGTATAGAAAGGAGTAACACCTGAGTATTGAGGGGTGTCTCCCCATTTAAAAAAAAAGCACTGAAATCCAAAGATCTCCCAGCAAACTATTCCCTGAAGTAACTGATGAGTGTAAAAATGGTGTAAAAGACATATTTTTATATTAAATGTTTTTACCAACTGATGCAATATCTGCTGACATAAGAGAATGGTTATAAAATAAAGGTCAAGTACTAAATACCTAAATGAGAAGAACATTACACAAAGCATTTAAGGGATCAGTATTTGTGTTTGATAGCATTGAATCATTGAATCTGCCAAGAAGTTTATTGAGATGCCCGGCCTGTTAGTTCGTCGATTTGCTCGAGCAGGCCCAGTAACATTGTGAGACTTGTTACCGTGCTTGGCATATCAAATACGTCATGGGCACCTTGCCAGGCTTTGCCATGCGAGCAAGATACTCTTGGTAGCTTGCCGGGCTCTCTAAGAGGGGTGGAGGAATCGAACTCGGGTTGATCAATCATGCGGGCTGCGTGCAAGGCAAACGCCCTACTCACTGTGCTATCGCTCCAGCCCAGTACAAAAATAAGAGTCTGGGAATGCTTTTCATGGAAGATTAATGAGAGAGAGAAAGAGAGAGAGAGAGAGAGAGAAGCAAAATAAATAAAAAGCCAAATTACAAGCTAAGCAAGAGCACGATGAAAAACAAAAGTCAGCAGAAAATGCCGAGGTGGAGATGAAATATCCAGAAGGAAAGATTTGACGCTCATTGAAATTTTCAGATAATGTAGATGGTCAGGCCTGGAGAGAAGATTTGTTCATCCTTTCTCAAATCATGATGAAATAAAATGGATAGACTTTGTCAGAGGAGCAGCAAGAGAGAATAATTCTATTAAAAGTAAAAGCTAAGGATACACTGGATAAAGTCAAAGATGCAAATCATGGTAATATACAATTAAGGAGCAAAAAAAAGTGACATGGAAGTTCTTGAAGAAGAAGTGAAAAGAGAAGTATTGAAAAACAATCATACAAGACCAACAAGAATCCCTAAATACATGGAAATCAAAAAGTTCCAAATTTAAAGGAAAGGAAAAGGGATATAAAGTTTCCCAGACTAGATCTGCTAAAGGAAAAGTATACAATTCAGCAAGAAAATGAAATTGGACTGTGATGGTGAAGACGAGGAAAATAGGGCAACTGGATTGACAAAGAGAGCACAGTGACAAACCTGCATCAAAACAAGAGAAAACAGAAAATGGTGCTGGAAACCAATAGTTTAGTAACCAAATATTTTAAAATTCAATTTTATTAGGTATTATGCAGTTTTTGTTTCTAAAGACTTTTAAAAAGACTTTTAAAACAGAATCAAGTCTACTTCAATGTTCACCTTAAGTTATCATGATAATTTTTATGTATAGTTGTTGGGTTATTTCAGATGATTTAAATATCCAATTCCTTCACTGAATTTCTTTTGTAATATAAAAATGCATTACTAAAAACTAACAAAAATAAAAAACATTTTTATAAAATGTGTGCAGAAAAAACCTTTAAAAATGTAAAATGTCACTTGAAATGTAAAGATTAAGTAAAAATCATAAAAATAAAATATGATTTTTTATATTTTCTGTACATTTTTATATATTACATACAAGAGGATCAATTTTAAAGATAAGAAATGAATAAAGTAAATATCAAAATTCTTACAGTTAGTTTTATTTCCTAAGCTATTTAGGAAGCCACCAAACAAAATGAACAGGAAGAGACATTCATGAAGGCAAATATAGGTGAAATTCATACATTTCAATATCAGTGATAATACGTAGAGCATCAGCAAAGCAAATAGCCAATTTGAGGGTTCATATGGGGAGTAGGAATTTTAAGTCACATTTTTTTGTTGTATCTTCCCACTTTTCCAAACTATTCAAAATGCACAACACTTTTAAATCAGAATAGCACTGTAGCACTGTACTGTAGCACT
>JAOXYA010021306.1:0-13454 GCA_028565675.1 Sorex palustris | reverse complement strand
TTTTGGGTCACACACGATGATGCTTAGGGGTTACTCCTGGCTTTGCACTCAGAAATTACTCCTGGTGGTGCTCGGGGGACCCTATGGGATGCTGGGAATCGAACCAGGGTCAGCTGTGTGCAAGGCAAACACCCTCCCCGCTATGCTATGGCTCCAGCCCCCATAATTGAGTTTTGGCTACATGCCTAGCCCCGTCCCCACCCTGTCAGCCTCCCCCCACCAGCGCCCCAGGTTCCTCACCCCACCCCACCCCTGCCAGCACATTTGGTCTCTGAAGTCTGGGTCTCATGTTTCCAGTGTTGTCTGTATGTCTGTGCGTACCCCAGACCACAGCGCCGCCACAGCCCCTGCCCTCACCCTGTTCCTTCCTTCCTCAGATTTTTCTTCCCCCATTTATTTCCTTCTCTGTCCTCCCTGTATTCGGGGCTGGGGTGATGTAGGCAGCCCCTTCACTACAGTCCATACCCGTCCAGTGTCCTGCAGGCCACAGATGAGTGAGACCCTCCTGGGCCCATCCTCCTCCAGGTCATTCCGTTGCAGCTGATTGCTCTCTTTCATCGCTCCTCACACCAGCAGTGTCCCGCCACGTGTGTATCCCATGTCCCTGTAGCCCATTCATCTGTTGTCCGGTGCCGAGGTGGTTCCAGGCCTTGGCTGTGTACTGAGTGCAGCATGAGAATGGCTTCCTGTCCGTGGTGGGAACCCTAGGCAGACTCCCCGGGCCTCCTGGCAGCTGAGTCTGAGTTTCCGAGAACGCTCCTGCGCTTTGCCACAGGGCTGAGCCAGGCGACATTCTCTCCTGCAGTCCGTGAGGGCTTCCTTTCACCACAGCCTGCCAGCACAGACCGACCACTCCACTCTGATGGCGACCACTCCACTCTGATAGCGACCACTCCACTCTGATAGCGTGCTTCCTCCTGTGTGAGGTGACGCCTCGTTGTCGCCTTGGTTTAGATTCCCCTAGATGGGTGACACTGAGCAGTCTTTCATGTGCCTTGGCCACCCACATCTCTTTTTCGGAGAACTGTTTGTTCATTTCCTCTCCCTGTTTTTTGATAGGGCTTTTGCATTTTTTTTCTTGTTGCTCTTCGTGAGTGCTTTATATAGACTTCCTCTGATGCAGTGAATGCAAATGTGTTTTCCCCTTTCAGTTACCTGTCTGTCAGTGTTAGCCTGTGATGCTTTTGCCCACAGAAATTGTGAATTGATGTAGTCCCATTGGTTTATTTTTAATTCTGTTGCTTTTGCCAGTGGTGTCATGTCGCTGAAGACTCCATTTGAGGCCCAAAGTGTGGAGTGATTTGCCTATATTTTCCTCAGTGTACCCTAGAGTTTTGGGTCAGATCTCAAGGTCTTTGATCTGCTTTGAATTCTCTGAAGGTGTGAGATACGGATCTAGCTTTAGTCTCATCCATGTGGTTTATCCAGCACCATTTGTGGAGTAGGCCAGGTTTACTCCATTTTGTATTCTCAGCTCCTTTCTCAGAAATTAACTTTTTCTCTACAGGAATTTGTCTGGGATATCGATTCTGCCCCCGGGTCAGAGGGTCTCTAGTCCAGCGCCAGCCTGTGTATCACTTGTGGCTTATGGTGCAGATTAGAGGACGGCATGCCTCCCAGTTTTTTATTTTGCAGCCTGGCTCTGGCTATTCATGGTCCCTTCTGATTCCATAAAAACGTTATTAATGACTTTTCTAGGTCCTTGAAGAATGTCGCCTGGATCTGGATGGGGATTGCGTTTATTTATATAATAACTAGGGAGGTTGGTCGTTTTGACAATATCGGGGTATTTTGTCCATTTCCTAGGTCTTCTGTCACTTTCCTCAGTGATTTAAAGTTTTCGCGATACTGAGTCTAGGTACTTGATGTTCTGGGACACTATTTTAAATGAGACGGACCTTGATCTGTTTCTCCTCCGATTCTTTGTACATAAGAATGCACTGATTTTTGTGTATTGACTTTGTAGCCGGCTGCTTTGCTGAATTGGTTTCTTGTTTCTTGGAGCTTTTTTGTGGCTCTTTTAGGGTCTTCACATCATCTGTGGATAATGAGAATTTCACTTCTTATTTTCCAGTTTGCATCCTTCTGATTTGTTTTTCTTACCTGATTACTGGCACCAGGACTTCTAATACGATCTTGAATGAGCGTGGACACTGGACATCCTTGCCGCGTGCCGATCGCAAAGGGAATGCTTTCAGCTTTTGCACTGTTAAGATGGAGAGTTTTATGTTCAGTTTTTCATATTGGCTGTCAGCTTATTATGGAATGCTATTGGGTCTTGTCAAAAGCTTTCACTGCTTCAATTGCTCTGATCACATGATTTTTATCTTTTACCCCAGTGGTAAATTAGGGAATTCCATTAGTTGTCTTGCGTCTGTTGAACCATCCTTGCAACCCTGGAATGAGTCCCACTTGATTGTGGTATATAATTTTTTTGCTATGTTGTTGGATTTGGCTTGCTAAGATTTTGTTAAGGACTTTTTGCATCGGTGTTCATCAGGGAGATTGTCCTGAAAGTTTTTTTTTCTGGAAGTGTCTCTGTCTGCTTTGGGGATTAGAGTAATGTCAGCTTTGTAGAAGGTGTTAGGAAGGATTCTTTGATATTTTGGAAGGGCTTAAGGAGTACAGGCAGTAAATATTTTCTTAAATTTAATTTTGTTTTTATAAGGTTGTTCACAATAATTGATTACATTTAATATTTGAATATTAACTTGAATCCCATTACTGTTAATTTATTTTGTATTGCTAGTTATGAATAATCCACTAAAAATGGCCCAAAAAAGTTTTCTTAGAGGCAAGTGAAGATTGTTATATCTCACCCAGGAGCCATTAAGCGCTTCTTAGGAGATTAGTAACATGTTGTTAAAGTTTGAACCTGTATATATATATATATATGTATATATATATATACACACACACATACACAAACACACACACACGTGTGTGTGTGTGTGTGTGTATTTTCCCCTAAGATTGATTTGGACATTAAGTCTTCTTTGAAGGTTTGATAAAACTCACCAGTGACCCCATCTGGACCTGGACTTTTATTCCCGGAGAGATTCTTGTTGCTGTCTCAGTGTGACCTGCGACGGGCCTGGCTGGGCCTTCTTCCTCCTTGCTCGGCTCGGGAGGTCGCAGCTCTCATGACCTGTCCTTGGGGCCTCCAGCTTCAGAGCATGAAGTTATTCCGAGTTACCGCTCTTTATATTTTGAATTTCTGAAGGGTCTGCTGTAATTCCTCCCCTCTCGTCTCTGATCTCATATATTTGGGCATTTTCTCTTTTCTTCCTCATGAGTCTGTCACATTTTTATTTGTGTTTTGCAAGTTCTGGTCGTACTTTGCATTTTTTGACACTGCGGATAAGCAGAGTCCCTCTGACTCCGGCCCTGGCCCATGGCCGTCAGCGGTGGCTGCTCTGTTGCAAGACAGGGAAAGAACAGGCCCTGAGATGGGAGTGTGCAGGCGAGCCCAGGGCACGGTGGTCACGTTCCAGCTGGCCCATCTGCTTTGCTGCAGTGTCCAGGCTGCCCGTGCGGCCCGGTGCGGCTCCTCTGGGCGGTGCTGTGGGACGTGCCTTGTAGACCGCAGGGTGTTGGTGCCAAGCTCAGCCCCAGCCTCACGCCTGCTCTCAGTGCAGGGGCTGTCTGCAGCTCAGACCTTCTGGGTTGGTCTGTGCCCACTTATCCCGGAGGCGCTGCCATGAGGCATCGGCCAGCAGTGATAGAAGCCGAAACGCCTCTGAGGAGAAGGAGCTGGGGACATGGAGGCCAGGCAGGAACACACGACTGAGGAGGGGCTGGCCTGCACAGGCCTCTCAGGGTAGCCGCTTTGTCCTCCAGTGTTCCACGTCACTTGACCTGACACTTTAGTTCTTGTTTGGGGCCATACCTGGCTGTGCTTAGGGGCCACTCCTGACTCGGTACTGGGGCTTGCTCTTGGTGGATCGTGTGGTGCTGGGGGTTGGCGTGGGGACTCTGTCTTACAGAGCGCCAATTCTGCCCTATCACCCCTACCCCGCCGGGCATGGAGTGTGCTGAACTCCTACGGGTGGGCTTTCCCAGGCTTAGCCGGGGCAAGTTAATTTTGAGGTTGTGCGGTGACAAAGAGGTATTGTTAAGTCACACATTTTTTAGGGACTGGGGAAAGAATATTCTGGCAGACACTCCAGCCTTGGGTCTTTCTGATGTCTGTGTGCATTCTTGTGTTTCAGACGATAGATGATCTACTGCGCTGCGGAATCTGCTTTGAATACTTCAACATTGCCATGATGATTCCTCAGTGTTCCCATAACTGTGAGTACAGGCTGTTTCTACGAGCCAGAAAGTACCTGGTGTTTCCTCATAAGATAATGTTCATTTAACAGCAAAGTTAGGTGCATACTTTTTTCTTTTCTATTTTTTGCAGATACAAAATAATTTGCTCGAGCGGGCCCAGTAACGTCTCCATTGGAGACTTTGTTGTTACTGTGTCTGGATATTGCTTGCTTCATTAAATGGCTAATTAAATTATTAAAACATACCCCAGTAAAAGAGAATTGTTCTGTCTCACCATGGAGTCATTACATCCTTGTCTGATGGTTCCCTGAGCTGATGGTTCTGATGGTCCCCTGAGCTGATGGTCATTACATCCTTGTCTGATGGTTGCTTGTTGAGCTTGTGTGTTTGTGTTTCGTTGGTGTCTGAGTTACTTCCTGCTGGGGTGTGGGTGCTGGAGAATTTGGAGATGTCCTCAGGGCCCCACACTGCAGAAACTCCAAACCCCCTGAGCTGTGACTCCCCAGGGAGCTGCGTGGGGTGTGGGATTCAATCTGTGGGATTATATCTTGATACATTTTTATTTTCTTTTGGTTTGGGGGCCACACCCTGTGATGTTCAGGATTAACTCCTGGCTTTGCGCTCAGGAATCACACCTGCAGTGCTCAGCAGACTGTAGGGGATTCTGGGGATCGAGCCCGGGACAGCCGCTTACATGGCCAGGGCCCTCCCTGCTGTCCTGTCACCTAGCCCTTCTGTCACGATAGATTTCAGCTGTTACCTAGGGTGTTCCTCTTTCCACAGGCCCCCACGTCCTCCCTCCGTTCCGATCCCAGCTTGTTAGACCGCACTCACCTTCTATTTGAGACTTCCCTCCAAGCTCTGAGGATTCTTCTCTGCTCCTGTTTCCCCCAGTGCTTAATTTGGGATCGTTTCTATTGTTATAACTTTATTGATCTTTTCTACAATGTCTTATTAACAGTTTGATCAAGTGAAGATTTCATTTTCGGTATTACCAATAATCTGTTGATATTTTCTTTTTTCTGGGCTGGAGCGATAGCACAGCGGTAGGGCGTTTGCCTTGCACGCAGCCAAATGGCCGACCCGAGTTCGATTCCTCCACCCCTCTCGGAGAGCCCGACAAGCTACCGAGAGTATCTCGCCCGCACGGCAGAGCCTGGCAAGCTCCCCGTGACGTATTCGATATGCCAAACACAGTAACAACAAAGACTCCAATGGAGATGTTACTGGGCCCGCTCGAGCAAATCGACGAACAATGGGAGGGCCTTTACCTTTACCTTTTAGGGTCTGGAGAGATCTCTGCAGGGAGTTGCTCAGTTCTGAGATGTGTGTGTGTGTGTGTGTGTGTGTGTTTGTGTGTGTGTGTGTCTGGATTGTGGCAGTGTGGAAGCTTAAGTAGCTGGTGGCTGTTTGTGGGTGTCATCTCAGAGTCCAATTGAGGTGGGGGGGGAAGGAGAAGGGCCGGCTCCTTCCCTGTCCCCTTGAGGCCTGGCATTTCCTACCACTGCCACTACATTGAGTTCTAGGAGATGGTGGCCACGAGGATTCCTGGGGTGCAGGCGGAGGGACAGCACTTGCTCCTGTCTGGAGTGGCCCAGCGAAAGTGGCCTATTGCAAAGTCTGGAGGCATCTCTGCAGCAAGCTGCTTGGTTCTGAGATTCGTGTGAGTGTCTGGTTTTGGGTTCTTAAAAAAATTCAGAGATCTGTGTTTTGGCAAGAACCTGGGTGACTGTGAGTTAGAGGTGGGGCCCTCTGAGCTTGGCTGCATTTGGACAGTGAAAGAAAGGTGGGCAGCTGCCTGCAACCCCTTCCCAGCCATCCTCCAGGCCTGGCTCAGAGCTCACTGGCTCATGTTGGGGAGTTGGCCCAGACCTTCATCTCTCCCCTGGAGGAAGTTCCAAGCAGGGGAACCTTGTCCGTTGGGGGTTGGATTTTCACCTTTTGCATCTTCTCTAAAACCAATCCTTGTGAAAGGCATATGGAGGTATTGTTTTAACTCAAGGGTCTCCAAGAACATGAATGGCCATCAAACGTATTCTTCACTCTCTATGGAAGTTTCTTTTTCTTCCCCCAACCTTTTTGGGTCACACCTGGCGATGCACAGGGGTTACTCCTGGCTCTGCACTCAGAAATCACCCCTGGTGGTGCGTGGGGGACATATGAGATGCTGGGAATCAAACCCAGGTTGGCCACATGCAGGGCAAACACCTTACTCACTGTGCTATTGCTTCAGCCCCCTCCTTTTTGGTTCTTGGGTCACACCCATCAATGCTGAGGGGTTGCTCCTGGCTCTGTGCTCAGGAGTCTCTCCTGGTGGGCTTAGGGAACTATACGGGGTGCTGAGGATTGGACCCAGTTGGTCCTGTGTAAGGCAAATGCCCTACCCACTGTACTATCACTCCACTCCCCTTCCCCCCAAAAAATCTTTCTTAGATTTAAATTTTTTTTTTAGCCTTTTGAGCCACACCCAGTGGTTCTCAGGGGTTTCTCCTGGCTCTGCACTCAGGAATTATTCCTGGTGGTGCTCAGGAGACCAGACGGAATGCTAGGGATCGAACCCAGGTCAGCCACATGTAAGGCAAATGCCCTCCCCACTGTACTATTGCTCTGGGCCTGCCAGGTAGAGTCTCATTTGGCCTCTGCTCCTGTATCCACAAAGGGGACCCACTCATGCTCTGGGGCTACTTCCTGCTTGTGACAGATCAACTTCTTTCAATCACATCTTAATTTTATTTCTCCCTGAGAAACCCAGGGTCCCCTTTCTGTTTTCTGGCTTTACCCCCTACTTCTCCCTGGCCCCCTTTTTCTTTCTGGCTCAGTGGAGGCAGCAGAGAGCTCCCCCCACCCGGATCCCTCCCAGTGAGAAGCTCATGAATGGTGGAATATTTGCTTATTGGATTGTGTTTCCAGTATTCACTGCCACACACTCTATGTCGGGGGTCCCCAGCTTGCCTCACTGGAGGACTTCTGGGTCAGAGTATCTCCTGTGTCTCTGGGAGGCTTCTGCCAGAGGCAACAAGGCCCTGCTCTTCCAAGGCATCCAGCTCTTCTCATGTCTAGAAAGTGGGAATTGATTCCAGATGCCCCCCCCCAGGCAGACCTGTTATTCAGGACCACCCATGGTCTCTTGCTGCAGGCGTGTCCAACTCTCCTGCTGTGGCTTTTCCCAAGAGGCTCTTGTACCCAGGGTCCTTCTGCACATGGCCACACTCTATCAGATCTGTGTTCAAGGAAGAGGATGGAGACCCCCGCCCCAGCCACAGAGGCTTGGCTCTGTCTGCAGATTGAGGATGTACTGGGGAGAGACTCCCCTTCCCAGGACTTCTGTGCTCCCTGCCCTACAGATGACCCCCCAAGAAGAGGTTCCTTGTCGTCGTGGAATTGCTTTTAGCATCCTCTCTCCCCAGCCACACGTGGCCTGGTTTCAGGCACCTTGATGGAATTTGAAATTCCCCCAGTGCAACCCAGACAAGGTGAAACTAGGGGAAAATGGGGAGATTGGCTGCCTTAAAAAAGTTCACTGTGGGGGACTGGAGAGATAATATAGCGGGTAGGCACTTGCCTTGCAGATGACCAACCCGGGTTCAATCTGCAGCACTGCATATGTTCCCTGAATCCTGCCAGGCGTGATCCTTGAGCACAGAGCCCTGAGGACAGTCAGTATGCCAAAAACCCTAAAGGAAAATTAAAAAGAAAAGAAAAAACAAACACATCCCCCTAAACCCAACAAACACCCTGACACACACACACACACACACACACACACACACACACACACATCTGTAGCTAGAGCAAAAGTGCAGCAAATTTGGTGCTTGCTTTCCACATGGTTGACCTGGTTTAATACCTGGCACCTCATATGGTCCACTGGGTACAGCCAGGAGGGATCCCTGGGCACAGAGCCAGGACTAAACTCTGAGTACTACCAGGCATGACCTCCAAGCCAATAGCAAAATGACATATCCTGTTTCCTTTGCACTACTAGAATGAGGAAGTCTGTTTGGGCCTTGTAGATTTTTCATTTCTACTCTGTCCACTGGTTTCCTTCTTCACTCCACCCGAGTGAGGGGGACCGTGGCTCAGGGAGGCTGCAGCAAAGGCACACTGTCCATGTCCTCACTCCTGGGAGCAGTAAACTCTTGGCTGTAGGCACTCTTGGACCCAACCTCTTCATACCTCTGCTTTCTCATCTGTAAAATGGGAACAATAACAAGTACCCTTCTGGGTCTGTGGTGAGGACTGAATTAACAAGTGCTGGTAAAACCATGGCACACATGTAATGAGCGCTCTATAAACACTAACCACTGGGATGAATAATTAACATTATACATAGAGCAGGGTTGGGAAGAGGGAGAAAAGTAAAGGTAGTTTCTGTAATGTCAGGATTCTCTGGAGAAACAGAACTGGTAGGATATTTCTCTTGCTCTCATTCTTTCTCTAAATATCTGTAATCTAAAGATCTCTCTCTCTCTAAGGGCTGGAGCAATAGTACAGTGGGTAGGGCATTTGCCTTGCACATGGTCGACCCAGGTTCGATTCCCAGCATCCCATATGGTTTCCTGAGCACCACCAGAAGTAATTCCTGAGTGCAGGGCCAGGAGTAACCCTGAGCATTGCTGGATGTGACCCAAGAAGAAAAAAAAATAAAGATCTCTCTCTCTCTAAATGTATGTGTCCAGGGATATTTATTTTGAGGCAAGAGCTCTTGTGCATATGGGCTGGCAAGTCTGAAACTTTTAGGCCAGGCCAGGTAGCCGGAAATTCCCAGGCAGGAGCTGCTGTTGGAGTGATAGGAAACCTCACTTTTCCTGCAGGGAAACCTCGGTTTTGTTCTTACCATCTTTCCGTTGGTTGGATGAGATCCTCTCACATGGTGGGGGACATACACCTTCCTCTCATGACAGTTGATTGTAGAGGTCAGCCTTCTCTCCCAAACACCCACAGCCACCCCCGAGCAGTGTTTGAACATGCCCATGTGTGTTCGTGGATTTCACCCAGTAGAATTAGGAAGTCTGTTTGGGGCTGGTGGGTCTATCTTCATTTCTGCGTAGATCAAGTGGGCATATCCAGCTGCCCATCGGAGCAGAAAGCTGGTATATTGCCAGTGTGTTCCCACACAGGCCGGGTGTGCTGGCTAGCAGGGTCCCACCCCCTTGGGGCTCCCTTCCTCCCTCATGCCTCCACCATCCTCTCTGACTCTGCTGTGCTAGTCTCTTTCTTGCTCATTGCTCTTGTGGACACAGAATGCAGAGGAGTGTCTTTTGGGGTATCAGAGTAAGACCAAAAATGAGAGGGGGGGTGCAGGATGCATGAACATAGTTTGTTTTCCCAGTTTTCCTCTGACTCTGGCTGGGAACGAGATAAATCAGATGTGCCATGGTGCCAGGCTGAGCCTGAGCTGGTACACACACGGCGGTCAGACTCTCATCATGTTCAAGTGTCTGTATCCTGGCTAGTCTTGATGACACCAACTAGAGTCCTCCCCTTGCCCCATGCTCTGTCCAGTTTCTTTCCCTTGGCCTCCTCTCAGTGCTGGGTGGGGCTGCTCCCCTCCCTCTCTGGTTGGTGACTGCATGCAGAAGTTGGGTGGGAAATTGGGTGTTACAAAGGGTGTTTCTTGCCTCCACATCCTGTAGGGTCCTGGGTGTGCAGCAGCAAACTCCTTATTGCACGTGGCTGGTCTCGGTTTTCTCTGCTCCTGACTTTGAATTTAAAACAGTGCATGCTCTGGGATCTTTACAGATGAAAGATAGACTGGGATTTGCTTTAAAATACTGAGAAGATGGGGAAGGGGGTGGAGGATAATGGGAAGCGGAATGTCCCTCAAGGGATCATCTTTGAGACGAGTGGTGGGTTCTTGGGGCTGGGTACACTCTCAGTGTGTGGCTGGATCTGCTGACGGTTCTCTAAGTAGTGGAGAGAACTGAAACATTAAAAAGAGAGAGCAATACAAACCCACCTGGATAGGACACTTCAGTGCTCCAGTCCAACACTGCAGGGGGTCACTAGGGCTGTACCCAACAGTGCCTGTGGTCCCCTAGGCTATACCTTTGGTCACTGGGAGGCCATGATGTGCCTGGGAGAGAATGGGACCTCATGCATGTACAGGAATGTGCACCAGCTCTTTGAGCTTATACCTGGCCCTAGTCTTATTTTCATTAAATGCACACACAGACACACACAAACACACACATGCATGTGCGCGTACACACATGCACACATGTGCGTGTACATGCAAACACACGCACACATACATACTGTCACTGTCATTGTTCTCCCATTGTTCATTGATTTGCTTGGGTAAGGTCTCTATTGTGACAATTGTTGCTGTGTTTAGCATATCAAATACGTCACGGGTAGCTTACCAGGCTTTGCCGTGCGGGCGAGATACTCTCGGTAGCTTGCTGGGCTCTCCAAGAGGAGCGGAGGAATCAAACTTGGGTCAGCCATGTCGGCTGCTTGTAAGGCAAATGCCCTGCTGCTGTGCTATCGCTCCAGCCCTTACACACACACACACACACACACACACACACACACACACACAATATCAAAGAAGGCCAGAGAAATGCTATAGCAGATCAGACAGTGGGCATGTAAGTAGCAGACCTGCATTCAGATCCCTGGCACCATGTAAGGTCCCCTTAGCTCTGCCAGGAACGATCCCTGAGCAGAGCCAGGAGTAAGCCCTGAGCACAGCTGGATGTGGCCCTTAAGTAAACAAAGACCAACCAACCATTAAACAATGTCAAAGGCATTCTAAGCTTGCCATCCTGTGCCAATGACCAGCAGGCTGGGTTTGGCTCACATGCCATGCGCTGACTTTTTATAGGGGATGCTTGAAACTGGAGATGACCAACAGGGTTTGTCTCCTGGAACAACCCGAGAAGTGAAAATTCTCCCGCTGACTCTGTTCATGTTAATAAAAAAAAAACCAACAAAACAGCCCTGGTATGATAGCTCAAGGGCTGGAGCACTTGGCAGGGGCAACCCCAGAGTTCTGAGCCAGGAGACAGTCCCCAGACCCTGCTGGACATTGCCTGTGGACTCGAAACTGACAAAATAAAATACCCAGGCTAACTGCTGCACATGTTGACTGAAAAGTATCGAATAACTGAAATGTGATTGGTGCTGGAGAGCTAGTACAGTACATCAGGTGCTTGCCCTGCACACAGCCAACCCCAGGCTCAATCCCGGCATCCCATATGGTCCCCCGAAAACTACCTGGAGTAATCCCTGAGTGCAGAGCCAGGAGTAACCCCTGAGCATTGCCAGGTGTGGCCCTCAAACCAAAAATAAATAAGTAAACTTGCAAAGATGGGACTGGCCAGAGTTCAGAACTAGAAGTCCCTTCCAATTGCTCATCTATCTCCTGTCCCATTATCGGTATATCGGTAACAAGTGGATTCTGGTGCAGCGGGATCGGGAGACCCACTTCTCCCTCCCTCCTTCTCACAGAAGGCTGTGCCTGCATCAATCAATACAGCGCCTGGCAGCCAGCCAGAGATGCCCAGAGCATCTGCAAAGGTGCACGCGTGTCTCTCCCTGGCAGGCAAACTCTTGCTCCCAAATGGTTATGTCCGAACTTACGTGCTTTCTAAAACTTTTTCTACTCCTGACTCCTTTTTGCCCAAGAAATTTTGACGCAGCCCTGGTAAAAAGGTATATCCCATAGGCATACAGATAGAGTATTGGCTGATCAATCATGCATTTATTTAAAAAACACATTTTAAAGATTTTTTTTCCATATACGACCCTCATTATTTGAGGCGCTGGGCAACCCAGCGAGGCTCTGAAATAATGCCTTGATTACTGACTGCTGCTGGCAGGGTTCTGGCGGGATCCTAGGGCCAATCTTGCCTCCTGCTTGCACTCTGAGGGGCTCTGGGTTCCTCTCTCACCCCACCTGGTTCCCCAGCAGTGGGGAGCTAAGTTACTTGGTCTTGGGTGCGTCTGATGTTCCTTAGGCTTCGCTTTGTTTTTGTTTTTCCTCTCTGTGACTTTCCCTTATGCTTTTCTGCGAGTGGACACTAATTTGGCTCTCAGCTTCCTGTCTGTTCTTCCCGTTGGGAATCAAACCAGGCTATTTTTGTTCACGAGATGGCAAAATACATTGAAAGCAGAGAAACAAAGCCTGCGAGGGAGCGGGAGAGAGAACACGCCCGCCCGCCCGCCAGCCGCTTCCTCTGGGATCCTGGCTGGCTCCGTGTTCCGAGAGAAGCAAGCGCTTGGATACTCAGAACAAAGACTAACAGTGCTTTTTCCCTCTCAGAACCGGGAGGGAGGAAGCTGGGTCTTAGCTGGGCCGGACCTCTCCTTTCATAGCTGGGGGAGCCCAGGCTCTGGGAGGTGGAAGGCAGGACATAGGGAGGGGTGCCTGACCTAGAGGAGGAAGGATCCTTTTGTGGGTGTTTGGGGAGCCGGGAGCTGGGGATGGAGGGGGGGTATGCTGCAGGGGTAGGTGTCAGGGAGGGGAGAGCCCGGCTAGGCTGAATATCTGGTTCAGGTGTGGGCCCTTCTTGGGGCGGTGCAGGGCTGTGGAGGCTGCAGGCAGGGTGGTGCTGAGCTCGGCTCTGCTGTAGAAGGATCTCTGGAACAGGCGATGTGAGGAGGCTGGAGTCTGGAAAACGGGGCAGGGGTGCAGGGCAGACACAGAGGTGGGTGTTGGTTGTAAGCAGAGGGGAATGGAGATGGGACCTTGCGGGTGAGGCTGACTGAGACAGGGGCTGAAGGCAGATAGGGGACAGCAATTTTGAAGGCTGGCAGAGGTGACTGGCCAGGACAGCGGTGTCTGATGGGCAGGACCTAGGAGGGGAGAGCCAAGGCCAGAGGGGAAAGGCTGAGGTGGCAGGGGGTTGGCTTGGATGGTGGGGGTACAGAGGACCCACTTGCTATTGGGGTCCTGCCCCCAGGTTGAACCTGGGACAGTCCTGTTCGAGGTGGAGACTCTGGTCTCCAGCACTGTCTTTTATTTTAATTAAAAATTTGTCATTTATTTATGAGTTTGTCTTATGTTTATTTTATGAGTCTTAAACATAGCATTCTGAGAATGGTGCATAACATTCACTAGATGCCAAAGGTTTTTTATTTTTTTATTTTTATTTATTTTTTTTTTGCTTTTTGGGTCACACCTGGCTCTGCACTCAGGAGTTACTCCTGGCGGTGCTCAGGGGACCATATGG
>JAOXYA010021302.1:0-13455 GCA_028565675.1 Sorex palustris | reverse complement strand
GAGGGGCGGAGGAATCGAACTCGGGTCGGCCATGTTGGCTGCGTGCAAGGCAAACGCCCTACCGCTGTGCTATACATACCACAAATAAATGCAGTCATTCTATATCTGTTCCTCTTCTTCTGACTCATTTCACTCAGCATGATTCTCTCTCCATGTCCATCTATTTATAGGCAAATTTCATGACTTCATTTTTCCTGACAGCTGCATAGTATTCCGTTGTGTAGATGTGCCATAGTTTCTTTATCCATTCATCTGTTCTTGGACACTCAGGTTGTTTCCAGATTCTGGCTATGATGAATAGTTATAATGCAGTTCTTTTGGGTAGTCAGTGTTACAACACCAGTCCCACCATCAGTGTGGCCTTCCCTTTGTCTTTGTCTGTGGTTTTCCACCCACTCCAAGCCTGCCCCCTTAGCAATGACAAGGTAATTTATTTTATATTGCTTATTACAGCAAAATGGCAAATAAAATTATAAAAATATAATTAAGTAAAAGAAAGTTCATGAACACCCTTTTTAAAATATATTGTAATGGTGTTGTGTCTCACAGTGTTGTTACTAAAGACATTGAGGATTTACTGACTGTTTCTTGTTGAACCTCCTGTGTTATTGTTTTCACTTATTGGACCTTCTGGGCTTCTATGCCTCTCTCCTATCTGATTTGCTGTGCTCTGACTAGGCTGTCAGTACTGTGGAATTTGAAAGTGTTGCATGGCCGCATATGTGGCCTCGTGCTCCAGGAGCTCTGGGACTTTTAGCTCACATTTGCCCTCTCTCTGCAGACGTCGCCTCATCTCCCAGAGATCGTCCCTGGAGACCCTGGAGGATATTGAGGAGAATGCCCCTCTACGGAGGTGAGTTTCAGTGTTGGGTTTAAGACAGGTAAGAGGCCTAGAGTATAAAACAGCAGCCAAAGTTTCCTTTTCTCAATGGGGACAGGGAGCTTTTAAAGTAGTTTTTAGGAACCCCCTGGTCACTCATGACAATGCTCAGCTAGCAGGCAAGATGGTTCAGTGCCAAGGTTCGCTAGGATCACACCTTGTAGTGCTGGGGGCCACCAGGGCTACACCTGGTATTGGTCATGGGGCCATGCACCATTACGGTCCCCCCGGGCCCTGCACTTGTGAGCATGTACCACTGTCCTCTGAGCTGTCTCCCTGACTCCCCCCACCCACACACACACAGACACACACTTTTCTAAGTCTTTGATCTACAGAATTAAATATTTTTAATGACCATTGACACCCCAGACTCATAGTTTAGAAACCTAGCCCCTAATAGGTGTTCATGATTTCTAGAAAGTTCTTAATACCCATTACATAGCCAAAGAGCCAGGTGAAAATGTGGACGCTGCCCCCTGGGAGTTTCCATTTCTTCCCGAAAGCTGCTCCTGGGGGATGAAGCACCCCGTGTGGCCCCCACTTTTCCCGGGGACAGTCATTCAGCCATCCGAGGAGGTTTCCTTGGCGTCTCTGCACAGTGACAGTCGAGGAAGCTGGTAAGCACAGCAGTGAGTGCTCGCTTGGGCAGGGCCTTCTGACTGACCCCTGGAGATTAGAAAAGTGTGGGAGGCTTTTCTCTTGGGGGGCAGCAGTGGCAAAGCTATAACGCTGGTAGCCTTCTCTTCTGCAGTCCTGCACTCCACCCAGCGCTGTTTGCAACGGGTCCTCCAGCCTCCTCAGTTTTCATGGCAGCCTGGCTGGGATGCCCTGTGTGTGTGTGTGTGTGTGTGTGTGTGTGTGTGTGTGTGTGTGTGTGCGCTTGTGCATGTGTGTGCATGTGTGTGCATGTGTGTGTACATGTGTATTTACACGTGTGTGCATGCTGGTGTGTGTGCATGTGCTTGTGTACATGTTCGCATGTGTGCACATGTGCATGCATGTGCATGTGTGTTGCGTGTGTTTGTGTATGCATGTATTTCTGTGTATGTGTGTTTGTGTGTGCATGTACATGTGCTAGTGTACATGTGCACATGTGTGTGCATGTGCGTGTGTCTGTGTAGGGGTGCTCCTCCCTGCAAGAGCTGAGACCAGACAAAGTGGCCTTCCAGGGAAGCATCACAGGCATCAGGGTGGTCCTGGAGGAGGATTCTGTCAACTTAAACCCTGCAGAACCACACTGGTGCCCCAATGTGCATGGCTGCTGCCCAGCTCACACGGTTCCTCCCTCCGAGTCCGAGGGCTGTGATGTGGGAGCTCCCGCCTGCAGCTGCCTCCTGGGGGAAGTTCTCATCCTCAGACCACCGGGATGGAGAAGACAGCCCAGACCGGCGTGGGGTCTGCTCGTAAGTGCCAGGCAGCTGCGAGTCTCATCGCTGTCATTGTTCCAAAGCACGAGGCTGCCCTGTTTCCACTTTCCAAAGCCTCTGAAAACTTACAGAACTCCTGGGGTTGTCACGGATGAAGGCGTGTGAGCAGCATACACACAGCTGAGATGCAGGTGTTCCTTATCACTCTCCAGACAAAGTCAGAGAAGACTGTTCTCTGGAAAAAGTCTCATGCAAAGCTGCATCCAAAGTCAAGTTAGAGGGAGGGCTTGATGGTGTTGTGTAACCTGGCATGCACGAGGCCTCAGGTCTACCTCAAGTCCTTCCAGACCATCTGAGGCACACCTGGTTCTGTCCCACCCCTTTCTTCCCGCCCCCCCCCCACACACACCCAGCACTGTCTGGCAAAACACTGAGCCATCAGCCCTGCACTACTGGGCAGAGTCTCCCTCAGAAATGGCCCCTGGGCCCTTGTGCACTTGCTTAGGAAGCACAGAGTAGCTTTGAGGCCCGGGGATATAGCTGGTGGAAGCATACAGACTCTGCATGTTTGGAGTCCCTGGGCCAGATGACCAGGGTCAGAGCAGTCAGGTTGGGAAGTGGGCACAGGTCCTAAGTAATCAAGGAGAGAGGAGGAAAAATGGGCACAGAGGGCAACATGGCTCCCAGCGCCAGGGATGTCTGAATAACACCCGGAGCCCTGTGGCCTCGGCGGGAACAAGTGAGGAAGCTGCAGGTGGAAACCAGGACCCTCCATCTGTGGGCAGGGTCGGGGAGGCAGAGGGTGCAGAGGGTGCAGAAGGTTCCTGGTGCCTGAACTCACAGCAGAGAGCAGGGCAGGGAGAGCTTCGACCCCCAAGTCGCAGCTCTTGCTCTCGGCCCGCCGGATTCCCAACAAGCTCCTGTAAATACCTCATGAAACCAGGGGAGCATGGGTGGTTTAGGCATCTCTGTCTTCTCAAATGGGCTTTGTTGTTGTTGAGTTGGGGACCACAACTGACTGTGCTCCAGCTTACTCCCAACTGTGCTCAGGGGAATGTACACAGTGCCCGGATCAAACATGCAGCAAAGTTCCTTACCCTCTGTCCTACCTCCATGGCCCTTGATGCAAGGGTTCCTTATGGCTCTCCACGCAATGTCAGAGAAGACTGTTCCCTGGAAAAAGTCTTAAAGCAAAGCAGCTTCCAAAGTCAAGTTAGAGGGGAGGCTTTCATGAGTGATCTTTTTAGGGGGTGGCCAGGAAACCAGAAACAGCAGTGCTCGGGACTTACTCCTGGCTCTGGGATCACTCCTGGCAGGACTCAAGTGACTCTCTGGGATGCCGAGGACCGAACACAGGTACACTGTGTTCAGAGCAAGTGCCCTACTCACTGTACTATCACCCCATCCCTGGCATGTTAGGTCTCTGGAAATTTGTTCCTGGGAAATGCCATGAGCACGGCACTGCAGGCAGAATATTGGCTTGTGAAGCTTGAGGACCTGTGGGTGTTGATCAGATTCTGTAACTGGGTGCCTAGCCTTGGAAATTCACATAGCTTCGCTGGGGCCTCAGCTTCCGCCTCCAAGCAGAGTGGCAGATAGGCTGGTTGCTGAGTTCTGGATTCTGTGAGATATGCGTGCCAGAGGTAGCGGCATGCTGTTCTGGGGGCGGGTGGGGGCGGCAGAGTAGTCGCCCAGTGCTCCACAATGAACAAATGGCTCCAAGGCATCTATTAAAAAACCTTTTGCATAATTAAGCATATCCTGTAATCAGGCTGACAAGAAAGACTTAATCTTTCATTCAATTAGTTTTTAATTTAATTTCGCCCTAATTTAATTTCGCATCACTTAGAATGTATGTTTTTTAAGTGAGTGTTTACACGTTATTGCAGGCTGACTTCAGAATGAGTCCGCTGTTTGCCTAACCTGCCACTGCCAGAGCGTTGTCTTCCAGTTTCCTTGGCGATTGTTGCTAACACCACAATTCTCTTAAAGCGTTTTGCAGGTTCCCTGGAGGTTTGGTCGAAGGCTTTAAAAATGCCTTCGATAAACAGCTTGCTAAAAGGAGGACTCCATTAGTAGAATTGGGTGCTGATTGCGAGATAAAGGACTTTGTTTGTTAAGTTTCCCTTTTAAAGTCTTGCTTTTCTCTCGCTCCTCCCAATTCACTTCTAGCTTTTGCCCAGGACTCCAGGAATGGAGCATTTACAGTGAGGGAGTCCAGATGAGGAACTTGCCATTTGTCGAGGTGTTCTCAGGATCCTAAAAACGGGGTATCTCTATGAGGTGTCGAGTCGACCTTCAGTTTCTCTGCTGGCCTCTGGGTGCTGTGCTCCGGCAGCTGTGATTGCTTGGGTGCCTGCCTGGTGGCCCTGTGACCCTCCACACAGGGTACTGGCTGCTCCAGTTCATGGAGGTGACTGGGGGATTTTGTGTTCACACCTGGAGGCCACAGGCAGTTTAGCAGCTTCGGGTCATCCCTTCTCTGCAGCACATGCGTCCCTTCACAGGCTGAGAGGGATGGTCCCAGTGTCTGCTTACCAAGGCGGACAGGGAGGCACCAAGCCCCATGCATGCAGGCTGGTGCTGCCCCTGCAGCCTCTGCTTCGGGGAGGAAATGGGATGAGGAAGTGACTATACTCACCAGTACTTGTCCAGAGAAACCGATGAAGGTGCACCTTTATGCTCTTTAGCAGGCTCGTCTTTCTAGTGACAGCATGCTTCTAGAACCTTCTCTGGGGGCTGGAGAGATAGTATGGTGGGTAGAGCATTTGTCTTACACGCAGCTTACCTGGGTTCAACCCCTGGCATCATGGTCTGCTGAACACCTCTAGGAATAATTCCCGAGCAAGTGCAGGGCCAGGAGTAAGTAAGCCCTGAGCATCGCCAGGTGTGGTCTAAAAAGCGGGGAAAAAAAGAATATAAAACCTTCTCTGTGAAGACAATGATGGTGGTAGGGTCTTGGGCAACCTGCAGGCCAGAGGCCAGTTGGAGATCTGGGGTCTGCATCCAGAGAACTCCGCCCAGAGGCAGAGTAAGGCTTTGTTCCATTAAGCCCTAAGCAGACTGGGTTTAGGGACTAGGAGTGGGCTTAGGAACCTCACACCACCACTGAGTCGAACTCTGCCTGCAGTTTTCAGGGATTGCCTAGGGAATGTCCTTTGACATTCTTCAGTGCAGTTTTCAAAGTTGGATTAGAGATCTAGCCCCAAAAGCATAGAGACAGTAATATACACACATCTGTGTTCATCGCTGTACTCAGTGCAATAGCCAAGATCTAGAAGCAACCCGATACTTAACTACGGATGAATAGGAAGTTGTGGAATATATACATAATGGAATACTATGCAGTTCTAGAGAAGAACACAATCATGCAGTTTGCCTTGACATGGGTGGAACTAGAGGATACCATGCTGAGTGAAGTCAGTCAAAGGAAAGGGACACATGCAGAATGATCTCTCATACGTGGAACCTAAAGCTACACAGCAAGGGAACAGCAAAGGGCCAAGGGCAATACAAAGAACTGATTCACAAAACTGAGTTGGGGAGGGGTCGATTAAAAGGGCGGGGCCTTGGAGGAGGGTTTAGGTACACTAGCAATGGGTGTGGTGTCAGAATATGTACATAGGAAGCCATCAGTAACAATAGTGTAAACCACAATACCTTGGCTTTAAAAGATTATAAACTTGGATGGGCAATATCTCAAAGAACTAAGCACATGTTGTTCATGTAGGTAGTCTGGGTTTGTACCCCCGTGTGTGTGTGCATGTGCGTGTCTGTGTGGAGTGGAGTGCACCATCACTGGGAGGAACCCCTCAGAAGTAGCTTCTGGTTGCCACTGGGTTGTTGCAAAACAGCAACAAGGCAACAAAAACTATGGAAAGCCTCGAAATCAGGATCCTGATTTCAGAATCCACCTTCATTAGAGGCAGGTGGTCAGAACGAGCCCCCTTTTGTGGCGAAATGGCCTCTTGGCACCTGCAGTCCTGGCGACTGTTGGTGTGTGCACATAGGGATCACAGTATCGTATGTGTGAGCAAAGACACTCTACGTACCATGCCACATCGAATGCTCACAGCTCCGCCAGTGACATCTGAAATACCTTTGGGGACCAGTCAGCTTCCACTGTGAATTGGGGAGGACTCCATGGTTTTTTTTGCTTCGTTTTAATTAATATCTCCCCCTCCCCCCCATGTTGTTGATATTGTGTGTATGATGACCAGGGTGCGAAGTGCTTATTGTGGAGGTTGGGCACACCTGAACTGCACACTCGGTGCTGGTGCTCCCCAAGGGGTTTGCATCTTTCCTGTGGTGCCTGCACATGTCTGCTGGGCTAGTACCTGTTACTGAGGCAGCTAAGTCGGGGTGTGCTGCTCCTGGGGGTCTCTGTGACCCTTCCACATGTGCTCACCCTGGTACTCCCCAGGCCTGGTGCCTGCGCGTCTTTCGAGTGGCGACACTCTGGCCAGAAATTGCTTGTGGTACTGGGGATCACAGACAACAAAAGTTGCCAGAGCTGCGCTTGGTGCACATGGGACACCAGGGGCTTGAACTCATAACCAGAAGGCTCCTTGGGCCCTTTTGCTATTTCACTGGGCCTGGGGTGTTCACAGAAGCGTCTCTCAGGATCACATGGGTTGCAGATCCTGGCTGCAGATCCTGGCTGTGATTCTGCTCCGCTGCAGTGGACGTGACTATAAGGGGCTTGGCTTTGCCTCGTGGAGACCCAGAAGGGTCTCTTCTTTAATGCAAACAAACCACTTCTGTGTCTTTGCTCTGGCCTGCACTTACTGATTTTAGAGTGACTTTTTAATTCGAATTAAGTTCCATGACATGATTTTGTTTCCTGTGGGAGGAGACTGCTTCCCAGCACTGTCTGAAGACTGGCCCCACTGGGGGTGGGCTGGGGTGTGTCTCCGGGGCAATACTCTGGGCTTTGTTCTCTGCAGTCTGCATGGGGTACCTCACCCAGTTTCCCTGGAGTGAAGATCAGAATAGCTAATGCAGGTCTGAGAAGCTGCCCCTTCTGTGCCCTAACATGTGCCCCTGTACCCCACCCCCACTGCACCCCCTCAACCCCGTACACAAACTTGCCTTGTCATTCTCTTCCTTGGAATCTCAATGAGGATCTTGATGGTACTTGGTAGAGGCCCAGCAGGGCCCTCGTGTGGCTCTGGGAAGCTGTGCTATCCCCCTGTCCCCTGAGAGGTTCTGTGGGAGGGAGAAGTTGTCCACAGGTACAGTCAGGGGCCAAGGGACCAGGAAGAAAAGGTGAGTCAGCAAAGCTTTCTAGTCCAGACGACTGTTGGACAAACTCCCATCTCCCCTCTCTCAAGGAAACCAAACTTCAGACTCCCGTTTGTTGGTTGTTTTTGTTTTTGTTTACTCTTTTCCTTCTTGCTGCCCTTTGGGAAGAGAACGTGTCAGTTTCCTTTTGACCATGGGCGCTTGCGCGCGCACACACACACACACTGTTAGTCTTTTCTCTCTCTCTCTCTCTCTCTCTCTCTCTCTCTCTCTCTCTCTCTCTCTCTCTCTCTTTTGCTTTTTGGGTCCCACCTGGCATTGCACAGGGGTTACTCCTGGCCTATGCACTCAGGAATTACTCCTGGCAGTGTTTGGGGGACCATATGGGATGCTGGGAATCGAACCTGGGTTGGCGGCATGCAAGGCAAACACCCTACCCGCTATGCTGTCGCTCCAGCCCCTTTGTTAGTCTTTTCATCCAAGCAAATATCTGTATAATGTAGGGCTTTAAGAGTTAGGAAGGACCTTTTAACTCCAAGTCATTTTGTTCAACTAATATTTATTTAAAAAAAATTTTTTTTACAATGAAAAGCAAACAGCCTCAGGCCAGGTCTCTGATTCCCATTCAAAGTAAAAATGGGACTTCCAGGCACAGACAAGTTGAAAGTTGAGGCAGAAGTCCAAGGCGACCAGGCCAAAGTTCTGCTATGGAAGAAAAATGATTTGCGATTGTTTTTAAACTGAATTTTCCAGGGTTGTTCCTCTGTTCCCCTGCACCACTACCCCCTCCCCCCAAAAAAAATCCTTTACTTTTGCAATTTTCTGTTCCCATTACTTGTGTTGATTCTTTTTTTAAGATCCCAGTGAAAATGTGTTTGGACTCTGTCTAGGTTGTATTATTTTAATGGGGACAGCCGTTTTCAGAGCTGGCTTTGTATGAATTATCATCAGTATTATCAAGGAAGCTGTCTGTCAGTGGGCTTTGTCCCCCACCCCCAACCGCCCCTGCCCCAGGCTTCCTTGCTTCCAGTCGCAGGGCGTTCTTATCCTTGGGGTGACTCAAACCGTTTGTCTGGTCTTTCCTTCCTGTCTTTGTGTGGAAATGTCTCAGCTGTGGTGTTTGTGTGGTGTGGTGTGGTGTGGTGTGTGTGTGTGTGTGTGTGTGTGTGTGTGTGTGTGTGTAACTGACTCTGTTTTGGCAATGCTTATTTTTTCACAGATGCCGAACTCTCTCAGGTTCGCCCAGACCAAAGAACTTCAAGAAGATTCATTTTATCAAGAGCATGCGGCAGCACGATACCAGGAACGGCAGGTACCACCGTCCCCAAGGCGGGTACAGCTTCCTTGTGGCAGGAGAGGGGACCTGGGAAGGGCCAGACCGCAGCCCTCAGCCACGTCCAGGCCTGGCTGCTCAGATGGGCAGGATCCATGTCTCATGTCGAGTCACCTCCCCCTCCCTGAGACGAATAGGGATGAAGTTAGCCACCAAAGTTTAGTGAGGTCTTTTTGTTGTTGTTGTTGTTGTGTTGTTTTGTTTTGTTAGATAAGCTGAATTTCTTTTTAATATTTTTGTTTGTTTGGGGATAGGGGGTGCCACTGTGAGTATCCTGCAGTGCCAGGGCTCAAACCTAGGGACCTGCTCATGCCAGCCATATGCTCCTGCCCTCACCTTTGAGCCAGCCACTCCCCTTCCCCAACAGCATACTTGGGCTTAATTCTTTTTGGGGGAGAGGGGGGCTTTTTTGGGTCACACTCAGCGATGCTCGGGACTGACTCCTGGCTCTGCACTCAGGAATCACTCCTGGCAGTGCTGGGGGGACCATATGGGATGCTGGGAACCAAACATCCTACCCACTGTGCTATCCCTCCAGCCCCTCAGGCTGAATTCTTAATAGCTCTCAATTTTTTGCTTTTTTTCGGGGCCACACCCTGTGGTGCTCAGAGCTTACTTCTGGCTCTGGACTCAAAGATCATTTCTGGCAGTGCTAAGGCAATTCTATAGGATGCCGGGATTTAGAACTGGGGGTTGGCCATGTGTAAGGCAAGTGCCTTAACCCCGGTACCGTCACTCCGGCCCTCAGATCTATTTTTATAGAAAACTTCGAAGCAAATAAAATCGAGCTCTGTGGTTTTCTCTTCCCTGTGTTTTTCGGTGTTTGTTTGGCTTTGCTGGCTCTTGTTTTCATGTTCAGGGCTGCAGGCATGGGTCACACCGGGTCTGTGCCTGCACTTGGTTTGGGCACCAGCCTGAGTGAGTCCCTCTAGGGGGTGGGAGGGGGACTTTGACAGCACATTCTTCCCTGGCCCCGAGTGCCGGCCCGGGCTCTGCTCACAGCTGGAGCGTGGCCTCCTCCAGGCCTGGGGCTGCTCTGAGGGAGGCCGTGGCTAGTGGAAGTGGCCAGGGCTTCAGTGTTAGTGCTTCTGGGGACAGGCCAAGCCCTTGCGGCTAGCGTGCTTGTGATGACGCAGCTTAGGGGCTTCTTAGGAGATGCTGGAATGGGTCCCTGATGCTCAGTACATGTCCCCTGCCCCCACTGCCTTGCGAAGAGGGTCTGTGAGTGGCAGTTAGAGTGCCCTGCCCCACAGTTTGGTCCTGCCACAAACAGTTCGGGAAACAGCTCCTTCGGGCTTCCAGAACACCATGGTGGACTCCAAGGTATGTTGTTCAAGGATCCACATCAGACAGAAACCACCCAAATCCTCATTTAGATTCACAGAGTGACTTGGGCCCAACATGACTGTCTCAGAGTCACTGTACAGACTAATCAGGGTGGCCAGTGCCATTTCTAAAGACTTGGTTTTTGAGAGTTTGGACTTGGTTTTCACGTACTATTTAAATAAGAAGCACAGGGGGCCGGAGCAGTAGTATAGCAGGTAGGGTATTCACCTTGCATGGCCAACCTGGGCTTAGTCCCGAGTATCACATATCCCCCCCCCCCCCAGAGCATTGCAGGAAGTGATTCCTGTGTGCAGAGGCAGGAGTAACTTCTGAGCATCAGCGGGTGTGGCCCTAAAATAACAACAACAAAAAGGAGCACAATCTGAGAGCAACTTACTGGTCTCAGTATGGCAAAGTTAAGCTCCCTCATGAGGTCACCTTTCGGTGTGGACTCCATATCCACAGTCCAGCGGGCTCAGCGCCTGGCCCGGGTGGGGCTGCCAGTGGATCACACCGGCCCCATTGCTCACCTGCCCCGTCGTCTGTTTCATCATTAGACCTCCTCTACATCTCTTTGTTTCCTTCCTATCTGAGTCCACACCTCAGTGCCACTTCTGAGCGGTAGGGTTAGCATACCTTCATTTGCATCTGTCATCTGTGCTGTTTGCTAATAAACACACAGAGGCTTTAATTCCCAAGGAAAAGAATGACAAGGCCAAGCAGTGGGCCCCGTTCTGGGATTTGCCCCTTCTGGAAGCCGTCGAGGTTACAGCCTCGGCGGAGAGTCACGCGGTTGGCCGGAAGAATTTCTAGCTCCTTAATAAGGGCCATAGGCATTGCCAACTGTGCCTGCCCCCCAGGAGCCATGGAAGCAGTCTGGAAAGCTTGCAGTTGCTGGCAAGTGCTCGTGGGGAATTTTCCAAGGCCGACCGGAAGGGCTCTTAGCTTATCTGGAGATCAGAACCGTGGAATGTAGGGTAGGAAAGCAAGCTGGAGGTTTGTGGGGGAACCCAGATTGCAGGCCGTTGTGTCTGCCCAGGTGAGGCTGAATGCCCAGCACGGGAGCCCCAGGGAAGGGCAGAGGTTCATGCCCCGCAGGCTGCTCTTGGATGTAAGAAAGAACCTGGGGGGGGGGGGAGACTCCAGGGAAAAGAAATGCAGTTTTTGAGGTGATGGAGCTAACTGTGAGCAAGAGCCGTGAAGGAGCACGAGACGGAGCTTGGTCCCACCCCACCACCATTGGGGGCAGCGGCAGTGGCATCGTCCAGTCCCCATGGCAATGGGAGCCAGCAGGAATGGGGGATGGAGCTGCTGCAGAGAACCAGGGCGTGCTAGGGACCCCTGCCATGCTTTGAGGAGAGAGGATGGGTGCGGGGGTGGTGGTGTGAGGTTCCTCTGATTCCCCCCCTGGAGGCATTAAGGCACGTACACACCACCCCTCAAGGGGGCATCCGAAGAGAGGGCGATGCATGAGGCTTTACTGAGAGGGTCCATCTGAGAGCTGGGTGGACGCCTCCCACCTCGAGGGGCACCTGCAGGGCTGCCAGCAAGGTGGCCCAGGACCTGTCAGGGCAGTGAGGCCCACCCCAGCCCCTGCCCTAGATGCTCCCAGCTGCGCCCGCTGCCCAGTGTCCAGTGAGTTCTTAATCACTGGACGGCAGGCCCAGACAGGCCACATGCTTCTCTGGAACAGAAGAACCTCCCTCCTCTGGCCCTCTGAGCCTGTGCCCCGGGCCTCAGTGCTGAGAGTTGGGGCTCTGCTCTCAGCTCCCATGAGCCTCGGTGCTGAGCTGAAGGCCAGGAGAGAAAGCCGAACTTGTGCTAGGGAGGGGAAAGAATATCAAGGCTGAGAATCAAATGCAATCAAGATGATGCTTAGGGCCAGAACAGTATAGAGCAGGTAGGGCGTTGGCCTTGCATGTGGCCCACCTGGATTTGGTCCACATGGGATCCCTCAAGCCTGAAAAGCAGTACTCCCTGAGTGTAGAGCCTGGAGTAAGCCCTGAGCACCTCCAGGGGTGCTCCCCCTCAAAAAAAAAAAAGGAAAAGAAAAAGACAGCACTCTTGTCATCAACTAAACAAAACCCCAAGTTGATATCATTACTGGTGATAGGGGCACTGCTCAGAAACAGACCCTGGGGTTGAGGGGTGCAGCTTGGTGATGGAACACAGGACCCGCCCATATGAGGTCCTGGTTTCAGTCCCCGAAACCACCACGAAGAAACACTGGCCCCGGCAGGTTCTGTATTCCCCACTTCAGCCTGTGACATCAGCTGGGCATGTGAGAGATGTGGTGGGAATTGGAGGCCATTGTCAGAAAGCCCTTTCCTTGTCTGTCTGCAGTAGTGAGCCTGTGAGACTGGCATTCTCCAGAAGGCCTGCGGAGAAAGTGCAGATGGTGGCAATGATGAGGGCATTTGGAGGTGTTGTTGTAGACCTCTGGGGTGGATGGGACCAGGAGGATGGAGGATAGAGGAGCCAAGGGGAAGAAGGAAGGATGGGGCTAGGAGGATTATGAAGGAAGGAGGATGAAGGATGGAGCCTGGAAGGAGGAGGTTGGACTGAAAACTAGAGGTGGAAGCTTGAATCTGCTCTGAGATCCAGGTGCAGGCTGAGTTCTTACCACCCCTGCTGGGGGACTGGTGGTGGCTGATTGGGGGGCAGCTGGCCCTGGCTTTCCTGCTGCCTTGATTCAAAGACAGGGAGCCCGGGGGAGCCCTGTTGGTCCTGATGGGGACACAGAGCAGTACTTGCAGGGTTTGCGAGGACAGATTGCAGAACGTTCAGACTAAGAACTGGAATCTTGTGACTCACCTGTCACCACAAGGAATGAAAACCTAGAAGTATCCTAAGATGACAATCATCTATGGAGGACTTACAAGGTACCAGGCTCTGTGTAAGTTAATGATTTTGTTTTTTATTTTTATTGTTTTTTTAGGTAGACAAATCTGCAGTGTCATTTAATGAATATTACCCCAAGTACAATCTTAGTTTAAGTGTCTAGGATAAAGATATGTGCATATATACAATGCACGTATGTATACATAACATCATTTCTTTAATAGAAGACATGCAAAGAATTTTTCCCCTTCCATTTTATTTTATTTTATTGAAGTAAGATTGTTTTTTGTTTTTGTTTTATTTTATTTTATTTTTGCCCCATACCCATAGATGTTCAGGCCTTAGTTCTGACTTGTGCTTTGCACCTAGGACTCTGCACTCCTGCTGATGTTTGGAGGACTGTTATCGAATGCCAGGGATTGAACCCAGGTCAGTCACATGCAAGACAAGCGTCCCAGCCACCA
>JAOXYA010021273.1:0-13456 GCA_028565675.1 Sorex palustris | reverse complement strand
CTACGTGATGTTGAGTCACTGTCACTGTCACTGTCCTCTCGTTGTTCATCCGATTTGCTCCAGCGGGCCCAGTAACATTGTGAGACTTGTTGTTACTGTGTTTGGCTTATCGAATACATCACGGGGAGCTTGCCAGGCTTTGCTGTGCGGGCGAGATACTCTTGGAAGCTTGCCGGGCTGACCTGGCCAACCCGATGCTAAATTCACCTTTTTTTTTTTTTTTTTTTTTGGTTTTTGGGTCAACCTAGCAATGCCCAGGACTGACTCCTGGCTCTGCGCTCAGGAATCATCACTCCTGGCAGTGCTTGGAGGACCCTATGGGATGCCGGGGATTGAACCCTGGTCAGCGTATGCAAGGCAAATGCCCTACCCACTGTACTATCACTCCTGCCCCTAAATTCACTTTTTACACATTCAGTAAGACCTCTGAGTTTGGGCTTTTAAGTTTAATCTCTTTGAAGAGACACTCTCTATACCCTAATATAGATTAGTTGTAGGACTAATCTCCGTGCCATCTCACATGGGTTTTTTAGAGATATTAATGCATAAGAAACAAGAGATTTGTCAACAATTTCTGCCAGAACTCAGGGCACTCAATTTTGTGGTTTAGTCATTAATTTTTTTTTAAGGAAGTCTTGTATCTACATTACCACTGATTCTAGTTCTCTCGCTGGTGAAATAGTTTTAGGAGATTTATTTCACTTGGTGAAGAAGAATCTGTTTGACTTGAGTGTTCAAAGTAGTTAAAGGGATATTTCTGATAACCTCTCAGTATCTGTATTGCAAACCATAATGCCCAGAGAGAGAGAGACAGAGACAGACAGAGACAGAGATAGAGAGAAGGACAGAGAGAAAAACGCCTGCCATAGAGGCAAGCTGGGGTGAGGGTAATGGGAGGGCACCTGGGGACCCTGGTGCTGGGGAATGTGCCCTGGTGGAGGGACGGGGGTTGGACACTGTATGACTGAAACCCAAACATGAACAGCTTTGTAAGGGTCTATCTCACAGCGATTCAATAAAAAAATACATATTAAAAAAAATTTTTTTAAAAAATCTATGTACAGTGACAATCCTAGCAAGATTGGAGAATTAGTAGCAGAGTTAGAGAGAATATACCTAAGGCATTATTATGAGGTGTATTTTCTTCCACTCCCCAGAAATCTGACCTAGCTATGCCCTTTATACGGAAACAAAAATGGCCCAACCTGCACTCCTGGTGGGGCTCAGGGGACCATGTGGGATGCTGGGGATCGAACCCACATCAGTCACATGCCAGTTAGCATCCTCCCCACTGACCCACTATCTCTCCGGCTCCAAATTTCATTCAGTTTTATCTTTTACTCTGCGATCTCCCCGAAGGTAACAGAAATGCTATTGAACACATGCATCTCCTGAAGGCTTTCAGCGGGAGCTCAGAGCTCGTTGTACTTGGAGATTTGGTTGGAAACCAAAGTTAAGACAAAAAGGAGCAGGGCTGGAGCGATAGCACAGCGGGCAGGGCATTTGCCTTGCACGCGTCCAACCCAGGTTCGATCCCCAGCATCCCATAGGGTCCCCCAAGCACCGCCAGGAGTTATTCCTGAGTGCAGAGGCAGAAGTCAGCCCTGAGCATTGCTGGGTATGACCCAAAAAGCAAAAAGAAAAACAGGGTTAAGTGATAGCACAGCAGGGAGGGCTTTTGCTTTGCACAGACTGACCCGGGTTCGATCCCCAGCCTCCCATAGGGTCTCCCGAGCACCGCCAGGAGTGATTCCTGAGTGCAGAGGCAGGAGTAATCCCTGTGCATCGTCAGGTGTGACCCAAAAGCAAAAATAAATAAATAATAAAATTGGTTAAAAAAAAAGACAAAAAAGGAAGAGGGGGGGTGTCGAGGGGAGGGGGGTTCCATGGAGAAACGGCCCGTCCCTTCATGCCTAGCCAGACATCGTCCTTAGCTGCTGCTACCTGGACCTTTTAATGACCAGCTAAACAACAGCAGCCCTGCGTACGGTTTAGGATGAAGCACTGCATTAAATAAACCATCTTACAGCCTCAATTAGGCGGCTGCCACATTAAAGGCAGACGGGAAGTCTGCTTTCCATCAGGCGGCTGGGACACGGCTCGCTGCCCCGGCCCTGCGCCCGTCGGCCCCAAGGTGTGACAGGGGCCCGGGACAGTCGCCCTGACAGTGAACAGGCCCGGGGCCGGCCCAGGCTCCACCGAGTTTCGGGGGTTGAGTAATAAACAGAAACGAATGAGCACTTCAAAAAAAGAGAGGAGGGTTGGGTAAGAGGTGGTGCATTCCACAGGAAATCAAGCTATCGGGAGCCTTTGGAACTGTGAGCAGGAACTGAGTGTTTAAGATAATGATGTCGAGCCGAAAACCGGGAAGGAAGTTAAGAAACAAAAACATGGTTTTCCTTAAATACAAGACGAACCTGAGTCTCAAACGCCTGTTTTTTGATTTTGGGGTTTTTTTTTTTGGCTTTCTTAGGGGCGGGGGGGGGTCACACCCGATGATACTCAGGGCTGACTTCCAACTCTGCACTCAGGAATCACTGCTGGCGGTGCTCGGGGGACCCTATGGGATGCCAGGGATCGAACCTGGGTCGGCCGCGTGCAGGAAAAACACCCTCCCCGCTGTGCTATTGTTCCGGCCCCAAGAGTCTAATTTTAGAGTCACTATTTAGCTCTTGAAAGGAAGCACCTGCCAAGGTTCTTCTGGTTAGTAGGACTATCTGCCTAGATTTATTTCATGATTTTTTTTTTAATTTCAGTTCTTTTGATTATATAGTATCTAGATTTGGGTTTTGCTGTTACACTGTTTCACTGTATAGCTAACATTCTTCAGACATTTAAATGCTGAAATTGTAACAGTCGAATGAATACATTTGTGATTTTTTTTAATGGGGTTTTTGTTTTTGTTTTTGTTTCTCCTTTTTTGGGTCACACCCAGCAATGCACAGGGTTTCCTCCTGGCTCTGCACTCAGGAATTACTCCTGGAGGTGCTCAGGGGACCCTATGGGATGCTGGGAATCGAACCCGGGTTGGCTGTGTGCAAGAGAAACACTCTCCCTGCTGTGCTATCGCTCCAGCCCCAACTTTTTTTTTATTGTATCACCATGAGATAGTTACAGAACTTTCACGTTTGAGATTCAGCCATACAATGATGGAACACCCATCCCTCCACCAGTGCACATTTTCCACCCCAATGTCCCAAGTATCACTCCCCCACCCCACACATACACATCAGTCCTCACCCTGCCTCCATGGCAGACAATTTCCCCAATATTCTCACTCTAATTTTGGGCATTGCATTTTGCTAAATTTTCCAACCGCCATTCAAGCATACCTGCCAGGGTATGCAGGCACTAGACCATAGCTCATTTTGAATATCACAAGAGCTTGTGCGGCCGTGATTGTCAATGTAAATTTCTAGATCATAAATGGTTGGGTTCCAGAGACATCTCTGTAAGGCACTAACTAACCCATTTTGGGATTCAATTGGGAGTCTCTGGGCCGGGGCTGTTGGTGCGCCAAGATGGTGCCCAGAGGCAAATTGGGGGCATGACAGCCAGTCTGCTGGGTGGGTGGGGACCCGAGGAGGGACAGCCCAGGTCCCCAGAAGGCAGCCGTTTAAAGAGGGTCATCTCGGGGCTGGAGCAATAGCACAGAGGGTAGGAAGTTTGCTTTGCACGCGGCCGACCCAGGTTCGATTTCCAGCATCCCATATGGTCCCCCGAGCACCGCCAGGAGTGGCCCAAAAAGAAAAAAAAATAAAGAGGGTCACCTGAAAAGAGGGTCACCTGAAAATATGTTAACAAGAGGCTTAAAAGCTCCCCGAAGGCAGAAAACCCCCTCATTCACTGAGGCCTAGCAATGCTTTTAAGCGTTAAAAAATGTTCTGGACTCCCGAATGGCTAGCCCAACGGAGCCTGTGTACTCACACTGCCCTGCGATGAAGGCCTAGCTCAACTCCTCTATCTTCAATGCCCAAGGGCCGAGACAGACCCTGCGAACACAATCGGCCATGCCCAGAGTACTCCGGAGGCCTCCCTGCCACTCAGGACCGTGGCGCTGTTCCTCGAAGGGGCCCAGCCACGCTCTTCCCAGGACGGGCGTCAGACAGTCCATGCCCATCGCACTCACCTCTCCTGAGTGGCTCAGAGGGTGCACGCATGGCCCTCCCTTCCCGGAACTGGCTATGCCTCGCCTCATCCACTTCCCAGAACTGACTAATCTGCAGAGAGCAGGAGCCTCCCAGCACAGCCCAGAGACAGACTACGCAGCTTCCCCATCTCCATGCACTGACCCATGCACGGCTACATTAATAAACTTGCGCCGCCCTCACCTGCACACCAGACTCTACGTCCTTGGACCAGCTGCTGCTCAGAGCAGTAAAGCAAGGCTCAGGTTCGATCCTGTCCCCTTCGCAACCACCCACCATTTGTTGCCCACAATTTCCATTAGAGGAGATCAGAACAGGGGTGCTGCAGAGCCCTGCAAGACTTTCCCCAGGAAACAGTGTTCCTCCAAATCCCACCACCCCATTCTATCCCCCACCCTGCACTGAGGGGGCCCCAGAGATCTGTGGCACCCCATGTGATCTTTGGAACCCCACCGGGAATGATCCTCAAGTACAGAGCCAGAGTAAGCCCTGAGCACCACCTGGTGTGGCTCAACCCCCCCCCCCCCCGAAAAAAACCAACTCAAAACCAAACAAAAAAAGGTATCAGTACGTATCTTGAAAATGGCTGGTCTGTATCTTCCTTTGTATCTGAAAGGCATAAATCACCCAACAAGCTGAGTCAGCTTTTAACTGCAAAGCAGACGCCAAGCAGCGCTGGGAGGCCCAGGCAAGGAAAGGCGGTGTTCCTAGCCCTCTCCTCGGGGCCTCTCCCTCGGGGCGAATCAATGAAGTCGCAACCAGAAGGTGGCGAGTTTGCGAAGTTCACGCTGTTTCCATGAAGAGACAATAATGACCAGCACCTGCAGGAGACCCTTCCCAGGCAGCTGCCCATCCTTCCCTCAGGGGGAGCAGAGGCCACAGGGCTGCGGCTCAGGCAGGGCGACCCGGCATGCCTGCCTGTGAACGAACCATGGGAGTCGAGCCTCGAACCCCTGGTCCATCCAGGGAGACACACCACAAAAGTCCCCAGGACCACCACCAGTTTTAGGCATCCTTCCCTGAGACCCCTCCGACTTCCTCCTCCTCGGATAGAGCGATAAGCTGCCCTGGCCTTAGGAGGCTGCTGAGCTCAGCTGCAGAGTGTCCCCTTCCTGCCCCAAACAAGCTGGCTACACTGTCGTAGCTCTTCAGGGACCTTCTCGAGCTCCCCGGGCTCCTCAAGCCTTTGCTGGGTGCTTCATGACGGCCCAGATTGCAGCCGCTGTGGGAGGTGTCACACCTGGCTGTGCTCAGGGCTTATCCCAGGTCTCTGCTCAGGGATCACTTTGAGGGGTGGAGCGGGAGAGGGAGACTTAGGGAACCAAATGGGGTGCCGGGGATTGAACTAGGGTTAATCACGCGAGCAAGGCAAGTGCCTTACCAGCTGTACTATCACTCCAGCACTGTTGCATGTAAATTCTAATGGAGAAACACTTTTATTAAAATTTGTTATTAAAACACCACGATTTACAAAGTTGTTCATGATACAGTTGTTTCAGTCATTTTGTGTTCCGACACCACCAGTGTGACCTTCCCTCTACCAATGTCCCTAGAGAAAGAAATCTTAGGACAAGCGTAATAGAAAAAAACCTGGGCTGTATCTTCCTTGAACCCAAAAGACTATAAACAATGATCAAACCAAGGACTGAATGAAACTAAGCAGCATATTTTCAGCACAACGATAGAGAACAAACCATGAGGTCCCCTGAGGCAGCTCCCACCCGGAAGCAGGGAAAGAAAGCAAGCCCCCAAGTCTGAGCATCCCAACACTGACTCCCACTGACTGGCACAGCCGGGACCAGGAACAGAGTGGCCAAACGGGAACCTGGGTCCCACAGGCCCCGCAGGGCAGCTCTTTTGGAGCTGGATGCAGTCTCCTAGGGGCAGAACCCTGGTGTGTCAATGTGCAGCGGCTCTGGGACACGTCGCAGCCTCACTCTGCGCTGTGGCATCAGAATGGGATTCCGAACACCCGGCCTGATTAGTCACTCTGGGGCCGCAGGCCAGGCTAGCAGCATTCCGAGATACTTATCCCAGAGAAACAAAAAGCTGAGCTCACTTTACAGTGCTTTTATGCAGAAGGGGCTCAAATGTCCTTCCGTGAGTGACCCAGTAAACACTTGGTTCAATCCACACTAGGACACTCCTTGCCAGTCAGGAGGCAGGAACAGATGCGCACAGAAGTGGGGGTCAATTTCAAATGTGAAAAGACAGTCAAGCCCTGAATTCTGGAGCAGACCAGGCAAGCCGTGGACATGAGGGGCACGCAGGCCTTCCCCAAGTCAAGCACTTCTTGAAAGCCTGACTTGTCTGTAAACTCGATCAATTAACCCCATTTCCTTGTACACAAAAACTAACTACCAATGGGGCTAGAGAGATAGGACAGTCTGGAGGGACGCTTGCATTTCACGTGGCCGACTGGATTGAAACTTTCAGGCCTGGGCACCCTTCATGTCCCCGCAACTGCCTGGCCTACGGAGAGCACTGCCACAGAGGCCCAACGTCCGCACCCCCAATTAAATATGACTCATAGATCCGAAGTTAAGAGCTAAAATGAGCACTCATTTACATTTCTAGCAATAACAAACGAGTGTTCCTTTTTCTGTATTCCACTAGCACTTGTTATTTAGGGCCATCCTGGCTATGGACTATTTTCACATGTCTAAGGTGATATTTTATTGCTGTTTTTATTTGTGTTTCTCTGAAAATAACTGATCTGGAAAAAAAAAGAAGCTAAAATAAAAAAACGGAAAACATGACAAAGTATGATAATTTTGGTATTTTTATGATAATCTGCCTATCCATATAGCAAACTATCTAGATGATTAAAAAAGGAATTCAGCCATAAATCAAAGGCTATAGATAGGGTTGGGCTTCACCCAAAGCAGCCACCCTGCAGCGGCGGAGGGGGTCAGGGGGAGAATTTGCTGAGCATGTGTGAGGCCCAGGGTTTGATCTCTGCAAAAACAAACACGCAAATAAATTCTTGCGATTTGAAATAACGCAGAATGAAAAACCTCGAGACAGGAAGAAGGTCCTTCACACATAAACCACACGTTGTTTGGAATATGTACCTAGGGCCAGGAGGTGAACCCGCAGGGGTGGGCGCTTCACACAAAGGAGGCCCGGGTTGATCCCTAGTATGTCAGGGTTTCTGAGCACTGCTGGGTGTGGCCCCCAAGCAAATAGAAACAAACAAAAAGATGCATGTCAATCAAAACAACATCAAGACTTGAGCGGATAAGTCGCAAAGGTTTACAAATGACCACAGGCTCATGAAAAGCAATACGGAATCAATCTTCACCAGGAAAAACACACCAACGAGACTCATCAGGTCAACAGAGCAAAAAGCTAGTGATGTGTGATGCCCCAGGGCTGGAGGAGCTGGGACTTAGCCCCGTGAGGGCTCAAGCCTCACGGCACAGGCACCAAGACCGCAGGCACCTTTCTGAAAGCACATGGGACAGTGTGACCCAGCAGCCCCATTCCAGGATGTTCCCAGAGCAGAAACGACCAGAACGAAGACAGACAAAGGGCTGGTGGGCTCTATTCTCAGAGACCCAACAGTGGACACCGCGATGTGCAGGCCACAAGAGATTCTGGTGGCAAGCAGCACCACGTGTGGACCTCAGAAACGATCCCAAAAGCCCTCACCGTGCAGTCAGGAAAAACCCAGAGGGACCCTGGAGGTTACGGAAAAGGCCGGCTTTTTGAGCAGTCAATGGTCGGTTCTGTGAGTCGCTCTTTACACTGGGCATGGCTGCTTACCACGTGTAAACTCGACCTTCCACAATGGATTTTTCAAACACAAAAACAAAAAGGTGGGGGATGACACTGACTCCTTTCTCCTAAGCAGAGGGAGCATGATTAGGAGTGAACTGGACACAGTATCTGAGCAGTTCCCAGCTTGAAAGTACACAGTAGCAGGCAAGCCTCCCGTGGGCCTGGGCGAGCCTCAGGCTCCGCCCCCCAGCCGCAGGGGCAACCCGAGCACAACCAACACACACACGCCCATCACACTGGGGAAGAGCCAAAGGGAGGAACAAAGCAGGTCCACAACAGGGTGGCTGAAGGCTGGCCTCAATGGGGCCTTGCACGATTAGAACCACCTGATGTCAAAAAGCTCAGAAAATGGGCAGATTAACAGGAAATGGGCATTCTAACCCTTCTCATCCATCCGAAATCCAAGAAAAAGATACACTGTACAACCAGTTCCACTGAAACTTCAAGACATTTGGTAAACCTGCCAATAAATATAAGGTCACACGTTTCCATAACCGCCTGTTACCAACTGCCACGTGACCTGCCCAGGGGCCTAGAATAGCAGCCTGCTGGGGTCCGAGGAGGCTGGACCTCCGTTTCACAGGTTCCTCTAGGCTGCTGCAATGATTGGAGGCCACACGTCCCGGCACTGGGAGCCCCGAGGCAGCGCCGGCCGCCCAACTCTCGTCCTTGTGCTGTGACTTGGGCACTTTTGCCACTGAGCTATTCCTGGGGACTCCCGAGGGCCAGAGCAATAAGGGGTAGGTATCAGGTCGCCAAGGAAACCCCTGGAAACCTTCCGAGTTTCCCAAGGGGTGCATGAGAGGAGCTCTGGAGGGGCCTGGAGCACACTCCCCCCAGCTCTAGCACCAGCTCCCACTCTCCGCCACAGACCACCACGGAGCGCCTGCGCTCCAGATTTCCACTGCTCCCCAGAACCGCAATGAGCCGCGCCACGCTCCCCCAGCCTCCTCCAATTCGCACTCTGTTCTGCCAGAGAAGCAGGCTATGACCTCATCCTATTCTTCCTTACACCCCACCCCAGTTTTTCAAACGCTAGCAGAAGGCAAAGGTGCCATCACTGCTGTGGCAAAGAGCAGACAGAGAACCCAAGCCTCCGTGCCATTCAAATACCCTCCACTGGGCACAGCCCGCGCCAGACACGCCATGACAGACGGGGGCACAACTGACGAGCAGTGTTTAGGAAACTTTCAGTCTAACACGAGACTCGAGCTCTAGAAACGGGGACCTCTGCAAGCAGACTCACTGAACGAAAAGGGAAAAAACGGCTGCCAAGGAAGGCCCCGAACAGCCTCCCAGAAGATTTCAAACTAGAATACTGCACTCCATAGGGTGACTCAGACCAGTCAGGCTGGTGACGCAGGAAGCACAGCCTCTGGCAACAATGAAGCTCAGCTCTTCCTCCATTTGTGGCCCAAGTGGGGGGGACCGAGGGGGGGCAACAACTACAGAAAGGCAAGCGAAAGATAAACTATCGAATTACAACACGATCTTGAACAAAGAGCGTACAGTTCAGACCGGTAAAAACGGAGTAAATGCCAAAAATGAGGAAAATGAGAGCGACAGAGAACTGAGTGTCGCAGCGAGGCCCTGGCCAGGGAGTGGGAACATCCGAGCTGCGAGGGAGCTGCCGCCCGCCCGCGGGGCCGGAAAAGCTCCCACACAGGCCTGGCACCAACAACGCGAGCTCTGTTGTGCCGTGCTCTGCGCTCTAGGCTCCGGTCTCTGCACTCTGGTGGACAAGGCACGTTGTGTATGTGTGTGTGCGCGTGCGCGCCCCCAGACACGCTGAAGCATGAGGGGGCCAAGGGCACTCGGGTCAGACCCCTGGCTCTAGCTAGCCTCCCGGCACCCCACAGGATCCCTCCGACATTCTTGCTCCGGGGCTCCCCGACATCTTGTCTCGCTGTCCAGCCACACCCCCAATCTTCCCTCTTCACGGCCCCGTCAAGACACCACCTCCCCACTCCCACGCCACCCCCCAGAGGACAGCCACAGCTCAGGGACAGGTCGGAACCTCAATCTGGCAGACCGGGCCGAGAATCCTGGAGGACCTGCCCACCCGCTCGAGCTGCTCAGGGGGGAAGCAAGGAACAGCGCCCCGGCCCCAGGACCCGGGATGCCAACCCAGCGAGAGAAGCACCTCATGTCTGTGGAGGAGAGACTAATAGAGGGCTAAGCCTCCGATGTACCCGGGCCCGGCAGTCCCCACTGGCCCGTGCCCTTCGCCCGCCTCCCCGCCCAGTGAGGGGCTGCCCCACTCTCCTTCCTGTGGCCCCACCCGTTCTCTGCAAATCCCAGCACCGACAGAGCCCACGAGGGCATTTCAGGCGCGCTGGCACCTGCTGCTCCAGCCCCTCGACCGGACGTGGAGCCTGGCACCTCGCAGGGGCCTGGATGATTCAGCGATGTGACTGACACCCGAATCACAGGGGACAAGTCATCCCTGCAAGAGGGCAGTGATTCGAGCAATTCCTCCTTGGGGGAACAGCAATGCTCTGACGGCTGGCCGAAGCCCGAGCCTGGGTCCCCAACCTGTACCCGTTCAGGCCGTGTGCTCGGGACCGAGCGCGCTCTCCCTTGTTCCCAGAGGGGCTGAGCCAGGGCGCAGTGAGAAGTCGACTGGAAATGCCCCGCCAGGCCCCTCCATGCAGACATAGCCTGAACTGCCGAGATCCCGCCTCCTCAGCCCCCAGCGACCTTGGGACCCCTGGAGGTTCCCCATAGCCACTGAGGTGGACCTTTGCCCTTTATGCTTTTACTCAGTCACTGAACAAACCCGGAGGAAGAACGGAGACCCTCTACTAGGAAAAATAGGCGGGGAGGCCTCCCCAGTGTAGTTAGTGTACAGGGGCCCGGGGACCACTTCCAAGAATACTGGCCAAGCAGTGCCCGGGATGGAAGCTGGAGATGCCTATAAGCCAAACACACCCGCCCCTCCCATCTATTTTCTTAGGAAAAAAAAAATTCAAACATGCTTTGGTTTATTTGTTTAATTTATATTTTTGCTTTTTGGGTCACATCTGGCGATGCACAGGGCTTACTCCTGGCTCTGCACTCAGGAGTTACTCCTGGCGGTGCTCAGGGGACCATAGGGGACGCTGGGAATCGAACCCGGGTCGGCTGCGTGCAAGGCCAACGCCCTACCCGCTGTGCTATCTCTCCAGTCCCAACATGCTTTGGTTTAGATTTAAAAAAACAAAAACAAAAACAAAACAACAACACAAAGCAACCAGACCAGAGACGCTTCTACCTGAGCTGCCCGTCTTGTTTCTTCAACAGATTCTCCGGCTGCTGAGACACTAAAGGGCTAACCTGGTGTGTGGGTCGGCCCAGCAATCCAGCACCTGGCCGGCAATGCTGTCGGGCCCCGCCACCATCAGCATCAATCAAACCCGTGCAAAGGCCTTGCCTCGGAGCAAGTGTGTGTGTGGGTTCACGTGTGGTGTGACCACGTGCGCTCCACTGCACCCCATCCCTGTGTCGGACAACCCTGCCATCTTCAACAATTATTTCCCTTTGGGAGCCTCACTGGTTCCAGGTCATCGGACAAGTCAGCTCACGCCACAGGGCAAGCGAGAAGCGTGGGGCACCTCGTGCTCTCCACGCAGAACATTCGCTGAGCTCATTCCACGTGCTGCGTGGCAGCCAGCACCCCCAGGAGGCACCACACTGATTCTACGTGTGTGCCACAGCCTAGAGTCTGCGTCTGCGTCCCTGGGGTGTCCGTGGGCTGCAGGGAGCGCGGGGGCTCTTGAGGTCCAAACCAGTTCCCCACCGACAGTGTGGCACTAACTGCCCTTCCACCAAGTCCAAGTTTGTATTCACGCTGCCAAAGCTGTGGTGCTTCCCACTGCCAGCCTGGTCGGGGCCAATTTCAAAGCTCCGGGGAGCCAGTGTCCTCAGCACCATGAACTCACGGCGGGGGGCAGGCAGCCCCTGGCACTCAGCGGGGTCCTTGAGAAAGCAGAAGTGATTCTCTGCATTCCCTCTCGACCCACAAGTACACCTGCCTAGCGAGCACTCTGCAAGGGGACAGCCCAGCGCTGCATCAGCCTGGGCTCACCTCCAAGGCGAGGGCAGGTGAAATTGTCTGGGAAGTGGTGGAAGCGAGCGCCTCGCAGGAGCTCACCGGGGCAGCCACTCCACTTCGAAATGACGGGCAAACGACCATCATTTCCAATGTGGGCACTTGGCAGCGTCCTCTTGGAGATGAAAGGAACGAGACTGTTCCTCCAGGCAGAAGTGGCAGCACTTCGTCAAGGCTCAAACTCAAAAGTCAGAGAGAGAATTTGAATCTTAGAAAACCTGCATTCATGAGTGTGCTCAGCAGCTACGTTCTGGATTTTTCTGAGATTAGTGGTGGTATCAAAAGAGAAAGTGACTCAAAAATGCAAATACTGTGAAGTGCCAAATGTGGAAGGTTCCCCAGAACAGTGAGTCAACACTTTCCACGCAACTGGCATATGACATAAAAGCAGGCATAGGTAGATGCAGTGAAGTTGGAAAATCAATGAAGTTCAGTGAACAGATGGGAAACAAGTCACCAACACCTTAGGCTGCATACGACCAGGAATAGCTAAGAAACTGCCAGCAATGGGACGCAGACGACCTACAACCGGGGAATCCTCGGAATCAGTCTGACTTTGCCCAACTAAGCGTCCCCTCGAGGCTGATTTCCTCAATACCTCCCACAAACTGCAATGGGATGAATCCAGGAAGCAAAGAGGCTTCTGCAATTTCTAAAGTATCTTCAAAGCTGCCCAACACCCTATCAACACCCCAGTGCTTTTTGGGGGGCATAAGTTAATAAGCTGGTCCTAAAATTCACTGGGAAAAATGCAACGGACTTGGACTGGCCAAAATGAGTAAGAAAACCAGAGCCAGAGAGTCCTATTTCCCTGTTCTGAAAAACGACAGCCATCAAGATAGCGCGGCCCGACCACAGACACAGGGACCCGCGTAACAAGAGAACCGAAACAAACCCTCCATTTAGGCAGGACCCTCGATTCTGCCCAGAAGGGACCGCAACTCGGGAAGGAGAGAACACTCGCTGTCGAGAGGGATGCCGAGAACGTGGCATCCACACGCAGGCGAACGAAGTACATCCCTACCACCCGAGGTCAGTGGCACAACAATAATAATAAACACAAAAATAAGTCGAGAACCCACCATCCCCCCCTGAATCCGACACCAGCGACCAGGGAGACGGGAAGTTCCCCCAGTTCCACCAGAAACGGGCCCGAGGGGCCCTCCTGGGGCCGCCCCCCACCCCTAGCGAGCGCCTCCACGTAACCGCGGCGCGGGAACGGGCCTTGCCCTTAAAACCTTCCAATCACAACTTTCGGAAACGGATAGGGCGACTGATACACAGTAGCAGCCGCGGCGCCGCTCGGACCCGGCTAGATCGGGAAGAAACTCTCACGACGCACTTGCCCTGCGGGGCACCCCCCTCGAGGGGGCCTCTCCCCCCCAACCCAAACCGCGGGGGCCGGGCGACCCTCGGGGGGTGGGGGGGCTCACCT
>JAOXYA010021266.1:0-13456 GCA_028565675.1 Sorex palustris | reverse complement strand
ATGCCTGCCATGGGGGCAGGGGGGAGGTGGGGGGGAGGGTGGCGGGAGGGGTCCTGGGGACGTTGGTGGTGGAGAACGGGCACTGGGGGAGGGATGGGTGTTCGATCATTGTGTGACTGAGACTCAATCATGAAAGCTTCCTAACTATCTCACGGTGATTCAATGTAAAAAATAATAATTTTTTAAAGATCATTTAAAAAAAGAAACCGTTTGTGTTGTATGGAGAAGAGGAGAGAGAATTTCCTTTTCACGCTGGAACCCTAAGCCGTGACCCGCGCACTCCGGGCAGCTACAGACTTTGGCCCAGGGGACCCCAGGGACCCGAGCACAGACGCACACACACTGCAGGGCCACCCTCCCCCGCCGCACCCCAGGACACGGGCAGGGAGCAGGAGAGGAGTGCAGGCCACAGGCGGTCTGGACACATGAGGACGGCCTGGCCACGGGGCTGGGCAGGCTGCCTGGGGCCTCCAGCCCAGCCCAGATTGTGATCTTGCCCCAGTCCACTGTGTCCACTCGCACCACTGGCCTGCACGTGACCACACAGACACTTAGTACAGGAGCACGAGCGGCAGGCGGGACACTCATGAGTTATTCCCATGGGCACCTCAGGACAGGCCCCCGGGGTGCGGGGCAGCGACTTGCTGCCTGGGGCAACCCGCACTGGGTCTCCCTGCTCTCGGCCAGCCCCGGACAGGATCTGGAACACTGGGATGGCCTGGAGGGAGTTGGGGGCCACTGCAGGGCTGAGGGTCTGCAGCGGGCGCAGGGGTGAAGGGCAGGCCAGGGTGAGACCTGGACTCAGGCCTCACAGCACACAAGCACACGCACACACACTCATGGACACACATGCACACATATACAAATGCACACACATACACAAAGATACACAAACACATACACACATACACACGCATATACACACACCCATACACACACAATGCATAGACGCACATTCACACACAGAAACAACACACAGACACACACATAGACACATACACAAACCAACACACACCTACACAGACATATGCATACACACACATACACAGACACATACACACACATTTAAACAACATAGACCGACACATACACACACATACAGAGACGCATACACACACAGACATATATACATATACCCACATGCACACACATACACACACACACACACGCACACACACACACACACACACTGCTGAGGCAGGATTCATTCTGTGCACATGTCAGGATTGATCTAACTAGCCAAACAACCCAGACCATTCACAGCTAACTAGTTCAGATCATTCCAACTTGCGAGGGTGTGACAGGTGTAAAGACCACCTGGACCCACATTCCATCCACCCAGTTGGACCCACAGCCGAAGGCGGCCTCAGCAGCACTCGTCACTGTCCAGACTGACAGGGCACAGCGTCTCATTCCACCGGTGCCCAGGAAGGAGCTGGCAGCCTTGACAATGTGCTCCGCCTGCCGGGACCCAGCAGGCAGAGGCAGCCAAAGTGACCCCTGCCGTGGAATGGCCACACCAGCCTTCTTCTCCTGGGACAGACCTAAAACGGTGACTGGCATTGCCAAGGCAGACAGACTGGCCCTGGTGAGTGCTAATGACATCTGAAATCGCTGTTTCTAAAAACACGAAATGAAAGCCATCCGGGAAACGCCAGCAGAGACCGGCGGTCAAGCCCCGTCCTAGGATGCCTTTGTCTGAAATTTCAAATAAAAATGTGTTCTCTGCGAGTGTCCATATATTTACAAGGCAAGTCACTCCATAAGCAGCTTATCAAAAATACACGGGGAATCTTCCAGAAGGAAAAGGAGTGTGGGTGTCGTTCTCTGTCAAATGCTTCAGAATCTGAAGAGAATTCCTAATGCCAGACGCGTCCCATTGTACCTTCTCAGGAAACCCTGAATGGGGAGCAGCCCGGGTCTGCCACAGGGCTGAGGGGAGGGGAGGGAGGCTGGCCCCAGCACCCCACAGGCTGTGACTCGGCCCAGGTGACAGCATCTGCAACCCCAGGCCCTGCAATCCAGCCGGTCACTAAGAAAACACTAGCCTTCCTGGCGTCCCTGTTGGCCAGTGTCCACTCCTGGTCATCAGAGCTGGTGACCACACCTGCCGCGTTCTTCTGCTCAGCAGCACAGAAGGATCTACTGACCACACGTCCTGCCTGCTCACCACAGGCCAGGGGCCAGCACCCCCTCTCCCGAGAGACCCCCAAAGCGCTGGAGGTCTCAACATTTCCACAGGGAGCTGTGAGGGTCTTATTCGTTTTTTAGTTTGAATGATAAAGGTCTTTGGTCAGATGAATGTCAACTTATATACATAAAACCAACACCCCATCAAAACGTGGAGATGGAAATGAACAGAAACGGCCTCAAAGAGGAAACGCAGATGGCCCCGTGTCACTCACCATCCGGAGGCTGCGAATCAGAAAAGATAGGAGGCCTCATCTCGCCGTGGACAGCCAGGCTCACAGCACAGAGACGAAAACAGCCAGCCTCAGGTCACGAGTACGAGGAAGTCACGGGAACGAGGAAGGGAGACCCTCACTCTCAGCTGTCCAGCCATTTCAGAAAATGGCATGAACATGTCTCAAAAAACTAGGCATTGAGCTCCCCTGGGGCCCGGCAACGCCACTCCTCGGCACTGACCTAAGGGCCGGAGACCTCTCTTCAGAAGGGACCTCCCCCCACACACCACGTTCACTGCAGCACTGTTAACAGCAGTCGGAGTGGCCACGCACAGATGGTGGGCAGTGAAGCCGATACTGCCCCACAATGGGCGCGGCTGTCAGAAAAGATGAAACCAAGCAAGGTTCCGCTCCAGGGGTGGACCTGGGGAGTCTCCCAGTGAGAGAAGCTAGTCAGGAGAGGGACAGACAGAATGATCTGCCTCAGACGCAGGAGACAGAGGAAGGAGACCACTACTCAGAGGCTGAGGGGGCTTTGACAGGAGGCAGATGCCGTGGGAGGACAGGCGAGCGGGGACGCCAGGACACAGGGACGGGCAGCTCCAGGGAAGGGTGGGCCGAATGTTCTGTGATTTTTCGTAATCCCTGCCCTTATCAATACTGTAAATTGCAGTGCCAGAAATGTATTTTTTGTTTTTTGGTGATTGGTTCGTTCGTTCGTTTGTTTGTTTGTTTTTAACTAAAACTCGAGCCATGGAAATCTTTGCCAAACTTAACTATAACTGTGTTTTAATTATTCTGAATGTAGAAACCTAGGACCAGAAGATCCTTCCATTATACAGAAAGCAGGGATGTCTGCCGAGGTCTCTCACTGTGACTGAGTGAATGGGACAGTGGCCGCGAGGCAGGGCCCGGCCCAGCAGGCAAAGGCAGCGGATCCCCAGGGCCAAGCTCTGAGTAAGGGTGTCACAGCCGTCAGCTGGTCCTATGTGGCCACACCTCTGTCCTGAGGGCAGGATGGCCTCAGACAAGAGGGTGGAAGGACATGCCCTGAGCTTCCACGGCCACCCCGGGCACTGGGGCTCAGAACCCTGAACCGTGGGTCCGTGTGACAGGCAGGACATGGGAGAGGGCGCTGGCCTTGCATGCGGCCAGCCCAGGTGTGATCCCCGGCACCCCACACAGTCCCCCAAGTGATCCCTGAGTGCAGAGCCAGGAGTCAGCCCTGCGCAGAACCACAACAACAAAAAAAATTTTTTTTTAAACTCTGGATCATAGTAAGTGCGACTGAGGCTCAGAGCTGCAGAGGAGAGAAACCTTCCCCAGAGCTCAGTGAGGACATTCAGCCGGGAAGCAGTCGGCGAGGGTTTGTGGGCTGGCGTCTCCGCACTCAGGGGTGAGTGTGGCCCCAGGCCTGCGCAGGGGCGCATGCAGGTGGGCAGGTGCCAGGCCGTGGCCAGCACCGTCGTTCCGGCTCCACTCCCGCCCACCCCCCTTTCGTGCTCCCTCTCACTGGGGACTGTCTGACCACAGGCTCCTCTCCCGAGTCCACCCTGGCAGAGCTGTGGCTTCTCGGCTCAGGGTGAGGGACCCTTGTCAGATGAACACAGCCCCCTTCTCGGCGCTGAGGCTGGAGCAGGGAGTCACTGTTCTTGTGGTGGTTATGGAGCCGAATCTTCTCAAGGAAGTGAAAGAGACCGACTACACTGGCTTCTGGGAGAAGGTGCTGAAGGGCGGGAGAGCACTGAGGGAGGAGCCACCAGCAAGCACGGCCCTCCCTCCAGCCTTCCCTGCTCACATGCAGACAGAAGGCCAGAGATGCTGCAAAGATGGGGGGGGGGAGGTGGGGGGGACGGTGCCTGCTCTCAGGAGACCACCGGATGGTGGCGGGGCCAGGGTGAGGAGTGACCGCCGGGAACATGATCCAGATACTAAGACCAAGCAGACAGGCTCGTGTCAGCACGTGAAACAGAGTCCCCGACAGTGAGGCTGAGACCCTGCGGGAAAGACAGAGCAGGCAGGGACCCCTGGGGAACCTTCGCCTCCTATGCGTGTCCATCATTCTGAGTCCATCAAATGACCGGACATGTGTGGTCAGAATCTGCACTCGGCCAGGCAGCTCCGGGTCGGGGAATCTGTCTTCCTTGTCACTCCCAGGAGGATGCAGGGCGCCACGTCTGCCCGGAAGAAGGGAGAAGAAGAGGCCCTCGCTTCCTGATCCGATTCCTGAACAGGTTCTGTAGACACGAACTAGGTTTCAGCAGAAGTCTGTCCCCGAGAGGAGGAGGAGCAGGGCCGTTTCCCCGCGAGGCCTGCACGGGGTCCCCAGGTGTCCCAGGAACCTTTCCTTTTGAGCCTCTGCTCAGAGGCTAAAAGCCCTGAATCAGATCAACAGGATTCCCACCGAGTGTGCACCCATCGACCACGTACCATTAAGCTAACCTGCCAACAATGTTTTCCTGCTGCAGCTCCCTCGTGTGAGAAGGGTGCTCGGCTTCGAATGCTTCATCATGGAGCGGGAATGGAAGGAAGCAAAAAAAGAAAGAGACGGTGTGTATCCCTCCCAGCGGTGGTCTTTGAAGCTCTCGAATTAAAGCCGTCACCCAAACAGCCCAATTAAATGGCACTTCTAAGAATAAAAGGCGGCTCTGGAAGTGACCTATGAGATTCATATGAAGTGTTCACTCTACAAAATTAAAGATAGAAAATAAATAACAGAAAACTTTGATGCACTGGGAATAAAAATGAACTAGAGATATAATATCTGTTTCTTACTAATGCATTCAATTAATGCACCTTTCGAATTAAATTTAAGTCTGTGGCTTCCTTTTTTTGACTCTTGTTCGGAGAGCACAAATCCTGTTGAAATAGAATAAGAGGAGGTTGCAAACTCTCAACTGCTCACGGGTGAAAAGAAATAGCAATGAGAGACAGATGAAACTCAGTAATCCATGACTCTTACTGCAGAACGACAGCTGAAGTTTCATCCCCAAATCGCTTTAAAGCCACGAACCCCATCTCAGAATGCCCACACCTGATCTCACGTTGAAATGCATTACTCAAACCTGATATTTCACAGAGACAGAAGAAATGGGTAATCACCCCCTCACAGTGCAGACAAAACCCCGGCTCTTCTTGCCGACAAATGACATTAAACGGGCCCCAGGGACTCACCGACTCTGCCTCTGTGTGGATCTTAGTTCTCTTGACATTTATACGTCAACAACAAACCTTACGCTGTCTCCAAGAACGCTCACCCCGGGCCCTTCCGGGCTTCACGAGCCAGTTTTGAAATATGCCGCCTCACTTTTGCTCACTTAGACCCTCTGGAAGGGACAGCAGCCTCTAAGCAGAGGCCCTCACGTTCCCCTCAGGGAAGGGGCAGAGGCAGCTCCGTTTCCAGAGAGTGGAGAGCAGACAGTCCCCGGGGGCTTCCTGCAGCGTTGTCCAGAGCAACCCTGTGCCCGGCGAGGTGATGGGGAGGGTCACGGCGTGAGGTGACTGGGGAGGGTCACACGTGAGGTGACTGGGAGGGTCACGGCAAAGGTGACACTAGGAAAGCTCAGCAGGGGCAGAGAGACAGAGTAGCAAGAACATTTGCCTTGTTTGCAGCCAACCCAGGTTTGGTCCCAGGCAACACATATGAGCACTGCCAGGAGAGTCACCCCGGAGCACTTCCAAGAGAGTCACCCCTGAGCACTGCCTAGAGAGTCATCCCTGAGCACTGTCGGGAGAGTCACCCTGAGCACCAATGGCTCCTTCATCCCCTCACACCACCCCACAAAGAAATAAAAAAAACCACACACACTAAGCAGAAAGCGGTGGGCTGGGGATGGGCAGGGGTGGTCGTAAATCACCATGGGGGATTAACTCAGCCTAAGCCAGCGGGCATCACTGCAGGAAGCTCGCGAGGGGACCCTGTGGCTGGGTCCTTTGGTGGTTTCCTCTGGCCAGGACAGGCAGCAGGCGCTGCCCGGGGCTGCTTAAGGTGTGGGTGATGCTTCCCATCTGCTCGCGCGTCTCAGAAATGGAGCATCTGGGGTGCAGGGAGCTGTGGAGGCCGCCGGGCCAAAGCCGCAGCTCTCCACAGCACCCGGGGCAGGTGCAGGGGCGAAAGCCCATCAGCCCCAGTGCGGGCTCTGCGCACTGCAGCGGCAGCAATTAGGGCGGACGCAAGTAGGAGCCAGGATGGAGGGTCACTGGCGGGAAACTGCTGCATCACAGCGAACACTTTCACTGTGTCAGGCGAGAGCAGCGAGTGACTGATGCCCCTAACGCGCATTGTTTAAGAGGCACATTTTTACGGGCCCGAGTCCTGTAAATGACCCTTTTTAATGACCACGATTTCTCAACAAGCCGAAGCAGAAAAATAAAAACGACTCTCGGAGGGGAAATAAGCTACCGCGGCCAAGAGAAGCTGGGAAGGGCTGAGCGTCAGCACTTCCTGCAGCTCCCGGGACCGAGGGGGAGGGCCGGCTCGGAGGGGGCCCAGGGCTGGCCCGTCCCTACACCAGGAGGACACACAGCAGACCCGGGCACAGGCCTGACCACGCAAGGTTGGTGCCATTGCGTGCGGGTGAGACAAGGCAAGTCTCTGCAGGACCGAGGGATGCATTGAGCCCACATGTCCGTCCACGCCGCTCCTGACCATGGCAGCCGGGGTGGGGGGGGTCAGGCTCTCAGGCACAGACAGCCATGTGTGGCCCCGCCTCTGCTGGGGTCATCTCTCCTACCGGCCGGGTCTGTGTCTTGGTCCACACAGTGACCACTTCTGCCTGAACCCCTCGTGGTCTCAGGATGGAGTGGCCGCGTGGCCTCCCACATGAGAGCTGTTCCAAGCGTGAAGCTCCTCTTGCTGCTCTCCAGGCGTCCATGAGTAACAGGGGCCAGTCCTGCCGGGGTCCTGGCCTGCGCCTGCACACGGGTCGGGCCAGTGATGAGGGTAGGCCACACCCAGCCCCTGGGCTCCGCATTTGCTACCAGGGCCTCTGCTCACATGCAGTTCTAACTCAGGGCCTGCACACGCATACACACACACACACACACACACACACACACACGTCTGTTATTGTTGCTATTTCCTGTTGTTCTGTTTTGTTTGGTGGCCACGCGCGCTGCACTCAGGGTCACTCCTGGTAGAGCTTGCGGGACCGTAAGTGCCGGGGATCGAACCAGGGTCGGCCACATGCAGAACAAGTGCCCTGTCACTGTGCCCCCTCTCCAGCCCTGAAAGGTTTAATAACAATTTTTAAGATTCTGAAACGTGCAAAGAAAAAAATCTAATCAACGTGATCAGAGGCTTCATCGAACCTTGAGAGGTCTCTCCTGCCTCTCGAGGACTGATTTCTGTCACTCTTCTCTCCCCCCTATTTTTCTTCTCGACCTTACCCTGCAAACGCCTTCTGTTCGTGGGCCATAAACATGCATGTGCTCCCGTAACAGGTGTCTAAGGCCCCTCCCCCCCAGATGCGTCTCCGGCAGGGAAGAAGGACAGAGACGACATGAGATCCACAATGCAGTGCCTGTGATCGAGATGCCAGCAACACGCCTGAGTCCCTACCCCAATAGACTCCATGTGTCTCCCCGTGAAGAGACTCCCGGGTCAGACCATCCCTGGCTTCCCGCAGAGGCAGCCCTGGAGGCAGCGACCACAGTCCCCTCCTGGGTGCACGTCACTGCCACCCCACGCCCCTACAGCAGTTCTGCTGCACCTGGGGGAGGCTGACAGGCGGGGTGAGATCCACCGTCCCCAGAAGACGAGAAGGAGCCTCTGCCAGGCACAGTGTCCACAGGGACGCAGGCAGTCCTGCAGAGCCTCACAGGGGCCGCTGGGGCAGCTTCAGGCTGGCGTCTCTCCCTTCCGGGGTCCCGTTACCCTCGCCAGGAGGTGGGGGGGTGCTCCCTGAGCTGCCTGCCTAGAGCACCAGCACCAGGCGCTGCGTGCCGACGAGCTCTGCTGAGCACACACAGCTGAGCCTGTGTCCTTTTGGGTTATTTCTGTCCGGAGGGGCCACGCCTAGCAGTGCTCAAGGCTGACCCCTGGCTCTGTGCTCAGGGATCACTCCTGTAGAGTGCGCAGGAGGCCGGATGCAGTGCTGGGATCAAACCTGAGTGGGCACCACGCGAGGCCAGTGCCCTCTTCTGCACTGGCTCTGCCCATCCTTGTGTGTGTCCTGAAGAGGCTTTGACAGAAGCTTCAGTGCCGAGTGCCCACGACTTCACCTGAGCCCACAGCCTGTCCTAGGGGCACTAAGGAGAGCCTCTGTCTTCATCCTTCTTGACTTTCTGCTTCAGTTTTCCTTGTGTCGCCTGTCCCCGTGACCCTCCGCTCTCACCTTCCACAGCTTGTCACCAAACCCCAAGGAGAGACACCAGATGAGGGACCCTCCCCACTGGCGTCCTCCCGAGAGCACACACCTGTGAGAACACGAAGCCAGGGAGAACACACCTGTCGGCGTCTCCAGCTCGAGGCCACCCCCGCCCGGCCACTCCCTGCTCCCTCCACCGTCACCCACGGCATGTGGAACAGGCTCCAGCCATGAGTCGCCGTGTCCTGCCTCAGCTCGGGACTCTCCCCGCAGGGCCCTCAACGACGGCCCCCTCCCTCCTGGCCAGCTGGACCACACTCTGAACCCCTCCGCACACAGCCCCTGCCCCATGCGGCTCCTGGCCCCAGCTGGCCCTCCAGGCCCCTGAGCTAGCCCCGAAGGTCTCCTCTCCAGGAGCGTCTGAGCAGGAATCCGTCCTACATCCTCCTCCTCACCCCGTAGGAGAGCGCACACGCAAGTGCCTGGAACTGCTCACGCTGGTGCGCAAGCCGGCCTGGGGGGAAACGCCCTGTACCAGCTCACACTGAAGGTGGAGGAAGGCAGCTGGCGGCCACGCGACCTCGGGCGGGGACCTCCCTAGGCAGCCCGTCACACACAGGCCCCAGGGAGCACAGCTGTCTCACACGGGCCTCGGGGGAGCATGGCCGTCTCTCGAGGCCAGCACCCATGGGGGAAGCCAACAGATGCCTCCTGGTGAGCGTCCACACACTCAACCCCCTTCCTGCGTGAGCACCGCCAGGCCCTGAGCTTCGGCCGGGGGCACACGGGAAAGTCGAACTGAGACAGAATCCAGAGGAGAGCTTACGCTCAGCAGCGCCCATGGGCACACGGGCGTCACGGGCACAGACCCTGCAATGGGGGCCCAGAGATGCTGAGCCCAGCCGCCGTGCCACTGCCAAGACAAGGAGCAGGGCTGGGAGGCACAGGCCAGAGCTACACGGCCATTTCCCCGAGCACCTGGGCAGGGGAGCCCAGGGCGAGACGCCCACCCGGCTGACCCGCAACAGGCCATGATGGGTTCCCCATGATGGGTTTCAAGCATCTCTGAACTCATTCCACTCTTCAGGGACTCTTGGGGGCTCCGAGGTCCTGGCTTTCCCTCCCAATGCTTCTGAGCTTGCGCATTCGGCAAAGCAGATCTAATAACGATCATTTAGAGGAAGACGGGCCTTTAGCATTGAGATCCTAGATGGCACTTGACTCTGATGAGCTGTTTGCCGACATCAGCCACGTGAGCCGGAGGGTTGCAGAGGCTCGAGAGCCACTCAGGGAACGTCAGCAGCACCTCCGCTCCCAGGGCTGCACCTCGGGGACTTTCTCTTGGGGGCTTCCTTAAGCCTGCCGTGGCACTGGTCAGGAAAACCACGTGTGTCGGGGTGGAGACTCACACTGCACACGCCACCGACACACCAGCCACGCACCAGCACATGCCACCAACACACTAGCCACACACCAGCACACGCCACCAACACACCAGCCACATGCCAGCACACACCACCAACATACCAGCCACGCACCAGCACACACCACCAACACACCAGCCGTGAGCCAGCACACCCCACCAAGACACTGGCCACACACCAGCACACGCCACCAACACACTGGCCACACACCAGCACACGCCACCAACACACCGGCCACACGCCACCAACACACCACCAACACACCAGCCATGAGCCAGCACATGCCGCCAACACACCAGCCACACACCAGCACACGCCACCAACACACAAGCTACACGCCAGCACAGCCCAGAGGCTGCCCGCCCCCTCCGTCACCTCCACGCGGCAGGCGCAAGAGCCTGTCCAGGTCCTGCTGTCCCGCACACCCACAGACCCCTGCGGCAGTGAAAGCCTCTGGTCTCTGCCTTCCTCCCTCCGGCTCCTTTGCTTGGCACATGGCCCTCATGCCCCCCCGTGTTGTGCCACACAGCAAGTTTCCATCATTCTTTCACCCATCAGCCGATGGCGTGTCCCACTGTGTATGCACCACGTCCTCTTGATCTAATCACGCACTGATGAACACTTGGGCTGTGCAGGCATCCCATCTGTGGATTGGAGCACAACCTACATGGAGGGTGCATCATCAGCTTCCTCAGTTTCCACATGCTTCATGCCAATCCCTGAACAGACTCACCGGGTCCTCTGGTAGCCCTGGTTTTCAGTGTTTGAGAAGATTCCACATATTGCATGGAGGTCGCCTGCATCTCCATCCTTGCCAGGGTGCCGAGAGCAGCAGGCATGCGCCTTTGCTCTGCCAACAGGTGGTGCCTCTGGTCAGCTGGCTACAGGCTGTTCCCCAGGTACAAAGGAAACCACACTGCAGTTTTCACTTGTTATTTCCCTGATTACAGATGACTCTGGGCAATTCTTCTCATGCCCGCGGCCTTCCGTACACTTTCCTTGGGAATATGTCTGTGTAAACCCTGCAGCTCCCTTTAGTATGAAAATCAAAGTGCTGTCCAAGCCCTACTCCCTCGGTCACTACCTCAGTAATGCTGAGCCCTGTCCACTCCCAAACTCAGCTCGCTTGGACAAGCCTTTATGCTCACATGCAGGCTAGCCAGCAGCGGGGTGACCAGTGCCAACCCCTGCCTGCGTTGGCCCTCACCGAGCTGAACCTCTCGCCGTGCAGTTGGCAACCCACCCACCCGGGCCGCGGAGATCCCTCCTTGCTGGGACCTATGTGACAGGGAAGTAGATTTTCTCAGGGAAGTGCCAGCACAAGTCCGAGGGCCCAGAGTCCCCCAGAGGGACCCCAGAGCGCCACCACAGCAGGACGTGGAGGGAGGGAGGACCTGGTGGTCAGAGGCACCCCCTCCCAGCCACAAGGTGGGCCTGCCACCAGGCCTTTGGGGTTCACATGCGGAAAGAACTACCTTGTTTGAGCCCCCCAAGAACATACTAGAACTTCCTCTTTTGCCTTCCCCTTGGTTCCTAGCACAGGAATGGTCTGGCTCAAAGGGGTCATTAGGAACCGTCTTAAAACATCCTATTAATTGTGATTAAATGCCTTGGTCAATATCAGAGGTAAGGATTTAGTCTAATCCAAACAAACTTTCTAAGTTGTTTTTCCTTTCTGCCCAGGACACTTGGTTATTTATGACATCTTTTGCATCATTTGCAGGTCAAACCATGGAGACAGACGGGGCTGCAGACAGCCAGTGGGGCTCCTTGTCTGCCCCACACATGCCAGCCCTTTACGTACCCTTCCATATTGATCATCCCAAGAGGTGATCTGGGTGGACTCAGTGGGGGAATATATTTATCCTACAAAGTAGGAGGCCAGAGACAGGAAGACTCCATTCTAGTAGAAAAGTCTGTTCCCTCTTCCAGTTTCACTCCAACAAGATCTCCATGGCCCCTCCCAGTGGCCAGCGGCCATCTGGCTAACTCTGAGAACTGTCTGTCCCTGACCACTAATATGCCAACTTGTGATTCTCACAGACTGATTTCTCACAAGGGAATGTAGCACTGATAGCGACAGTATTTTCAGAGTCCTCAGGACTGAGCTGTCACACTCATCTCTAAGACATGATGAGAGACCCAGGACACAGCATGGGGGACTGGGCACAGGTTCAATCCCGGCTCCCAGGGCCCCCTGAGCACAATGGGTGTGGTCCAAAAGGAAAACAACAAAAACTGTGTAATTAAACTCAATATCTGCCCGGGGCAGTCCAGTGTACCTCTGCTGGACCAGCACAATTATTAAAAGTGCCCCTTTTACACTCGAGGTTGTTCCGAGAACAGGAAGACCCTGATTTAATAAACTGTATTTGTACCACAACTAACGGGGTGCCCTAATTATGAAAGACAACATGATAATCTATAATTTATCATCTTGGTCAATTAGCTGCACCTAAACTCCAGTGAAAATAATTAAACTGCCAGAAGTTTCAGAATTATCTGGTAGCAATTTCATTTATATAATTATGCTAATTGCTATTTTTCCAGCTCAAGTGACTTATTTCCTGTTGCTCTGTACACATATTTAACCTTCTTGTGACAGAAGACACCATATTACATTTATCGTAATTGGTTTCTTGGCCAATTTTCTGAAATGCAGGTGAAGCTAAAATGAAAAACAATATTCTCTCAGGTGGTTGAGACCTTTAATTGTCCAAGATAGAAGAACTTGAAATGTTGAAGATTTTTCAGAAAACAGCAGCTTTCTCTGCTAACCACCAGAGCCAGAATTTATTTTCAGTTCTGTTATTACACTGCTTTTTTAGCAATATTGAGTCATTTTTGGCATGTGGAACATAGTTCCAATAAATACAGGTATCAGTCATTTTTCTCACCAACAAATACTTTGATCTAGTTAATATTATACATCAGGGTCAGGGGAAATTTTTTTCTGCCCTGGCCTCTTGGATATTTATAATATCATTTGTGGGTCCCCCGACATGCCGACAGCCAGTGACAGTGTCTGTGGCCCCACACACCCGCCAGCTGCACCCAGGAACACCTGGCCTCCTCTGGCCTGCAGGCCGGGTGCTCCGCGCCCAATAACGCAATGCACTCAACGCCCCATTCTGACAATACAGATGCTCACACATCATCACAAACCCTCCCTCAGTCCCTTCGGGTCACAGCACGGGAGCCAGGAATGAGATGCTTGGTCTTCTGTGTGGGATGGGCAAAGGAGATAGTGACATGCCAATAGAAACACCATCCCTAGGTAGGAGGAGAGTGACAAGATAAGGTGATGCATTGACCTTAT
>JAOXYA010021252.1:0-13457 GCA_028565675.1 Sorex palustris | reverse complement strand
GGGGGGGTGGGGGGGGGGGGGGGGGAAAACGCGGGGGGGGGGAAGGGGGGGGGGGAGAGCCGGGCCGTGTTGTTTACCGGGAGCGAGCGCGCGTCGGGATCCGTCCGCGGGGGCGGAGCCGGGGAGCCGGCGCTTCTTGCGCTCCTCCCCTCCCTCCCCTGCCTTTCCCGCGGGCGGACGCGGCAGCGCCTGTGTCTCGCCTTTTCTTATTTTCTCCCCCCCTTCCCCCCCTTTTTTTAATTTTTTTTCTTTTTTTTCTCCCTTCCCCCCCCTCACCATTTCCCCTCGGAGGCGCTTCCCCCGGGCAGGGGCAGAGCCGGTCTCCACCCCCGCCTCTCCCCGGCCCCCGCCGCCCTATGGCGATTGGGAGCCCCCTCCCCACCCGGGCACTCGCGGCGGCGGCGGCGGCGGCGGCGGCCTCAGCTTCGGGTCCGGGGGCATCATGGAACTAGTTCGCTGAGGTGCCCCGGCTGGCGGCCGTGCGACCCCCGCCGAGCGCCGGCTCCCTCTCCCGCTCCCGGGCGCCCCCCTCTTCTCCCTCCCCGTCGGGCCCCCGCCTCGTCCCGCGCGCCCCGCCGCCGCGCGCCCCGCAAGATGAGGTGGTAACGGGCCCCCGGATGACCCGGCGTCGCCACTTGGAAGCCTACAGCTCTGCCGGGGAGGAGGAGGAGGAGGAGGAAGAGGAGGAGGAGGAGGAGAAGGTGAGGGGCTGGGGGGAGGCTCCCCCTGCAGGTGCCAGGCGCCGCGCGCCCCCTCGCCCCGCGCGCTCGGGACCCGCTGGAGCCAGTTTGTTCTGGCCCCGAGTAACTTTTTTCTTTTTTCGTTTTCTTTTTTGTTAACCCCCTTTCACGGTCGCCAGCCTGCTCCCGTGCACTTCGCAGCCGGCCGCGCTGAGCGACACAAAGAAGGGGACACCCCCCACCCCCCACCTCCCACCGCGCCTGCAGGAGCCCCGCTCGGCGCGCGGTCCTCCTGCGCGTGGCCGGGCAGAGCCAGCCCCGACGTCGGGGTGGGCAGGGCACCGCGGTGCCTCGGGTCCTCGGGGGCGGCGGCGGCGGCGGTTCTGAAGTTGCATCGAGGTTTTTGCAAAGCCCGGCCCCGCCGAGTTGCAAACCCCCACCCCCACCCCCTCTCGACAGCTCCCCGAAAGGGGCGCCGGAGTGCGTGCAAGGTGCCCCTCCCCCGGGAAGCAGGGTGGAAGGTGGCGAAGTAGCTAGCACCGTCCCGCCCGGGAGTTAGCGGAGCTTTTGTGCCACTTGAGGAGGTGCCCGTTGGAAGCAGCAGTCGGTGGTGGAAGTTTAAAATGTTGATGCCGGCGGGCACTTGTTGCCTCCTCCACACGCCCCCCAACCCCCACGCCAGCAGTGCGCACACATTGAGCCAGGTAGCAAATAGAAGCCTCCTTTTCCAGAGCAAGGGAAACTGAGGCTCCTCAAGATGTAAGGAGGGCTCCCCTCCAAGGAACCCACCCAGAAGCCGGGGACCAAGTTCTGAACCCTTGCCCTAGAGTCTTTTCTCTGTAAAAGCATTGGCTTTTCGGATGCACCGAGTGCAGCCGGTGCTCTTGGCTGACTCGCCTGGTCGGCTCTCTCGGGACAGAAGAAGGAAATGGACACATAGAACAAGGCGGAATTTAGAGCCGCTGGTCCTGGGACCCGAGTCCAGAGCCCCTGAGCTTCGCTCAGTATACACCGGCAGGCAGCGGTGCACGGGCGTAGGGAAGGTGCAGGAGGATTTGCGGTTACAGGTGTGTTCTGAGGCTGTCCTAGTGGGGATGAACGGAAATGTGTGTGTGTGTGTGTGTGTGTGTGTGTGTGTGTGTGTGCAGGTTTCGTTCTGAGTGTGATAACGTTTTTGTTTTTTTCTGTTTTTGGGGGGTGGGGACCACACCTGGCAGTGCTCTGGGATTCCTGGAGAAGTGTGAAGGAGGGGTCCTGGTGGCGGGGAGTCCCACATGCAGCGCCCTTGGAGCGCTTCTCCATGGTCCCTGTCATAGTCTTTGTTCTTGGTTTGGGGCAACACCCGCTGATGCTCAGGGGTTACTCTCTTGCTCTGCACTCAGGAATCACTCCTAGGGGTGCCCGGGTACCCCATTGGGATGCGAGGGATCAAACCCCTGTCATCCGCGTGCAAGACAAACGCCCTGCCCACTGTATTATCACTCGTCTCTGTCATATGCTTTCAAGTGAAAAGCATTCACTTCTTTCCTTGTTTTTACTTTAAGATGGTCATAATCGCAGTATCAATTTATTACAGGGGGTGCTAGTACTATTGTTTTATTGATGAGAGAGAGCTAATGGAGATTGTGTGCTCTCAAGGAACCTAGGGGTAGTAGAGAGATGAGGCGGTCTGCAGGAATTATCAGAGATCTCATAAAAACGGAGTTGAACAGGGTCCACCTACAGATGGAGACGGAAGATACTCTATTCACAGATGATGCAAGTGATAAACTGTCGAACATACAGATAAAGAAGGCAAGGTGTTTTGTTCACAGATTGATGCAAGTGACAACTGTCGAACATACAGATAGAGAAGGCAAGATGTTCTATTCACAGATTGATGCAAGTGACACCTGTTGAAGGGTGGGGTATGAACTAGAGGAGGGTGTTGGTAGAGACTCATAGAACAAGGTGAAAAAAAAAATTCCAGGTGAAAAAAAAAAACCTTTTTGGTTTGGAATTACAAAATACCTGTAGTGTTTTTTTTTTGTTGGCATAAAGTCAAGGAAGTGACAGTATAAATGAGAATTTTGTATGATTGTATGATGAATTCCCTCTTTGTTCAGAAGGGGAACTAGAATCCAGAAGTCAGCCAGCACCAGCACAGTATTAATAAACTTGGTGTTTTGAAGAAAAAAATATTCCATGGTAATGAATTTGTTTCTGCTGTATACCCAAAGTGTACCGCACTACTTTTCCTCAGGAGAACAGGACCACCTGTATACAAAACAGGTACAGTTCATGCTGCCCAGTGAGCATTGTATAAACTTCCCGCAGATGGTAAGCTGCTTGATAAATCTGAAGGAAGAAGCTGAAGAGGTAGTTTGAAAGAGGAGAAATACAGAACAATCAGAAGTCTGTGGAATTTGCCCACCTGAATACTTATAATCTTGGTTTTTACTCCTGGTGTGTTTATCTGAGCATTCAGAATCCTGGATGTTACCAACAACAATCACAAAATAACACATTACAAATCATTATAAAGTGCTGTTCACTTAAAACGGTAAAACTTATTTGTGCTTGACTCCTTAGCAGGGTTGTCAATGTAACTCATTCTCTAACACACACTGGAAGACGGGCTTGCGTGCTCTATCAGTAAAAGTAGTAAAACTCAAAGCCAGTGCGCTGTCCTGTGTATGAGTCACGAGAAGGGATTTTTTAAAAAAACCCTAGTTGCATAGTTTTTTCATAGATTGTCTTGTTTCTCTGCATTCTTAGTTTCACTGGTAACAATTTCTAAAAGAAACCCTCTAGGGGGATTGAGTTATTCATTATTTTTCCTTCCTCTGTGATTCTAGACCTTTACGCCTCAGTTTTTGGAGGGTGTGTTTCCTAGGAACAGGAATGTTCTCAAACATCAGAGTAAAATGATCAACTTCGGTAAATTTAATGTTGATAACATTTATTTTTTAAATTAATATTTTTGGTTGAAACACCATGAGATAAGGCAGTTACAGAGTTGCTCGTGATTGGGTTTCAGGCATACACGGTCCAGTTCCCGAACGCTTTCCTAGTGTAGTTGCCCACCACTAAGGTCCCCAGTTTCCTTCCCACCACCACGCCCACTCTATGGCTGGGACACACAGGGATGCCTCCGGGCTCTGCACTCAGGGATTACTCCTGGCGGTGCTGGGGGACCATACGGGATGCTGGGAATTGAACCCGATTGGCCGCGTGCAAGGCAAAGGCCCTACCCGCCCTGGCACCCACTTCTTTCTCTCTCTGATACGTTTACTGTAATCAACTTTCCTCTCAGTGTCATTTATTCCAATGTTGTTCATACCTTTTATTTTTTTCCAGTACACGATCCTGTCAGACATGGCACTATGATTTTTCTGTGTCTCATTCAGTGTGGAATATCTCCAGAGGCATTCTTCCTTATTTTCTGTCATCTGCATTTGTGCCGAGTTTTTAAAAATTTAGGTAACTTGAATTTTTTCTTGTTTATATTTCTCTGATGTGAACAAAGAATTATTTCTTTGCAGGATATTTTTTCCTGTCTAGTAATAATTATTATTATCTAATATTTTTTTTTCCTGACTGATAAAAACAGGAATTTCACTGATTTCTGGATGATTTTATGTTAAATGGATATATAGTGTCTAGTGTTAATTGACTCGGGACAAATCTCACTAGTTTATTATTTAGAAAAAATATATTTTAGTGTGGGCAGATTTTTTGAGGAATTCTGCAATTCTGCCTATCTTTAGGAAAAGTGATATTGGTCGGTTATTTATTTATTTATTTATTTATTTTTGCTTTTTGGGTCACACCTGGCAATACACCGGCGTTACTCCTGGCTCTGCACTCAGGAATTACTCCTGGCGGTGCTGGGGGGACCATATGGGATGCTGGGAATCAAACCCGGGTCAGTTGCGTCCCAGGCAAATGCCCTACCCGCTGTGCTATTGCTCCAGTTCCCAGTTATTTTTTTAATCCTGTGTTTGGTTTTGGTAGCAGAGTAATTGGCTCATTAAGTGAGTTGAGATGTGCTGATGTTTGCATTTTGGAAGTTTGTGAAGAATATTTATTTTTTCTATAAATGTAGAATTCACCATTGTGCTATTTGAACATCAGCTTGCCTTTGACCATAGTTTACTAATTCAGTTTTTAAAATATGGCTCTTAAAGTTTTCTGTTTCTAGGCATTTGTTTCATATGTTGCTGGCTTTACTGGCTTATAGTTCATAAGATTTCTTTATAATTGTTTTCATTCCCATAACGAACGTAGGTAGTAGTTCTTCCTGCTTTACTTCTGATTTCAGTATTTGGGTGTTTTTTTGGGGGGTGGGGGGAGGGCGGGTATGGTTTTTGAGTCTAAAAATTCGCCAAGTTGTCAGTCGCTTCAGAGATCTAACTTTGTTTCTTCCGTTAACTGTTGTCTAGTCTTTGGTTCCTTAATTTTCACTGTCAGAGCACTCTCTTCGCTGACTCTGCTCCTCCTCTGCCCTTCTTTCCTTTCGGTGGTGCTGGAGCTGGAGCCCAGGCCTCAGGCTTGCCAGGCCAGGGCTGGCCCCTCCAGTAATTTTCCTTGGGCTCTGCACCCAGGAATTACTTCCGGCCTTGCTGGGGGTGGGGTTGTGGGGAACATAATGGGATGTTGAACCCCGGTTGCCACCGGGTCGGCCCCAGGCAAGGAAAGCACCCTACCACTGTACTTCTCCCGTGCCCTGGGTGCGCACTTTGGTGAAGACCCTTACCAGTTGTTCACAGCCAACCTGTGTTTGAACCACAGGACTGCATAGGGCCCTCGGGCACGGCCAGGGGTGATCTTTGAGCACTGATCTTAGGAGTAACTGGATACGACCCCAAACAACAAAGGGTCTAGTTTAAGTTCTATATAAATTAATGGCAACCTTCAAATATATAAGGAGAGGAATTATGCATAAGACCTTGGGTTTAATACTGAGCAGCCCTGCTCCCAATTAAAGCCCAATAGAAGAGGAACAACTGGGTTAGATTAGCTATGCAAGAATTTGTGGAAATTACCATTGAAATGGGCCTTTTGTATACTCATTTCCATTGTAAGTTCCTTTTTTTTTAAATAATGCAGAGTATTTAATGCTTATTAAGGAAACTTGCAAAAATAACCCTAAGGACATAAAGATTTAAAAAGAAAATAATTCCTAATCCAGTTAACCAGATGTAGTCTCTATTAGATTGATTAGGAAATAGGTGAAGAAATTTAAGAAGAAAGCATAGTTGCAGGAATTGGAGAGAAACCTGGATTTAAAGACTAGATAGATTTGGAACTTTGTTCAAAAATTTAGACTTCTTCTGTGGTAATTTTAGATCCTAAATTGTTAGTTCTGTTAATCTGAACATGTAGAATGCTATTTATAATTAAAGAAAATGAAGTGATTATATGACGCTTATAAAGAAAATTGGACTGGAGTGATAGCACAGCAGTTAGGGCATTTGCCTTGCACACGGCCATCCCGGGTTTGATCCCTCAGCCCCTCTCAGCGAGCCGGGCAAGCTACTGAGAGTGTCTCGCCCGAACGGCAAAGCCTGGCAAGCTCCCTGTGACGTATTCCATATGCCAAACACAGTAACAAGAAGTCTCACAATGGAGACATTACTGGGCCTGCTCAAGCAAAATTGATGAACAACGGGAAGACAGTGCTATAAAGAAAATTAGTTTTCCTCTGCTGCAGGGCCTTTTTTTGTGTTTCTTATTTTCAGGATCACTCCTGGCAAGGCTGGGGATCGAACTAGAGTTGGAGACTTTCAGTTTTAATTTTGTGTGGTTTTGGGGCCACACCTGGTGGTGTTCAGGGCTGACTTCTGATTTTATGCTCAGGGCACCAGGGATTGAACCCAGATTGGCCACATGCAAGGCAGGTGCCCATCGGTGGTACTGTCTATCAGTTCGGCCCTAACACAGCTTTTTTAATGAAGAAGTTTAGTGATTCTTACCTGATTGGTCTTTTAAAAGGAATATTTGGGAAAACTAAGAATTTCTAGAAGGAAAGAAATTAAAATGACTTAAAAAATTGTAAATGACTCTTGACTTAAATTTCTTGCCATAATGTTAAGTTTTGATCAGAGGCTAAAAATTAGAGCAATATGGTCACATTTAAGTATTTTTTCAGAAAGGTATTTTAGATAACTGTTAAAACACTTTTTTTATTTTTAAAGAGTTATAAAATTCAGTACTGCCTCATAACATTCTCATTTGTTTTATGAATGACTTAATAAGTACTGACATATTTATATAATGCTATACTTATTCTGTAATTAAAGAACACTGTGTTTATTTGATTTTATAGGTAGCTACATCAAGCCGGGTAGCTGGCAGATCCAAAGGATATCATGAAGTTTCCAGGGCCTTTGGAAAACCAGAGATTGTCTTTCCTGTTGGAAAAGGCGATCTCTAGGGAAGCTCAGATGTGGAAGGTGAATGTGCCCAAAATGCCCACAAATCAGGTAATGGTTTTTCTCTTCACTGTACATACGTGACTTTGAGTTGAAATAAGTGTACTGATGGCTTATGCAATAGAAGTTTAACATGGATTTGGAGAAATGTGTACAAAAAATACATGTGCTCTTTTGTTTGAAAAGCATTGGCTTCATTCTAAAATGAAGAAATTAACTTTGTCTGCCTGATTTAACATAGTCACAACTTTAGGAAGGAATCTGTGTCCATTCTCTTTTCTTGTACTCCAATAAAAGTTGGACTTCTTTATATAAAATGGAACATAAAATGTATTCAGATCATTTGTTTTTAGTTAGAAAAAGCTGTCTCAAACACTTGGTTAAAAGAATTACTCAGATAATGGCAGTGCTGGGGCTGGAGAGGTAGTACAGTGGGTAGGGTGCTCGCCTTGCCCGTGGCCGACCTGGGTTCAGTCCTCAGCATCCCACATGCGTGTCACCAGGAGTAATTTGTGAGTTGCAGGGCAGGAGTCCTGCCTGAGCACTGCTGGGCATGGCCCAAAAAAGAAAAAAAAATAAAGAAGAGCTATTTAAAATAAATAAATAAATAAATAAAAGATAGTGCCAATATTGCAGGCTTCTAGGGAGACGTTCAGCTAGCCTCTGGCTTGCTGTTGGTTTTAAGCTACAGTTTTGCGCAAGCCTTGGATTGCCAGACCCCAAGCGCCACACCTAGAGCACTGGAGGGACCCCCAGTGAGAGTGCGGTACGTTACACAGCTGAGGATTGAGTCAGGTTCCCAGGCATGCAGAACCCGACTCTGCTGCTATCTTCCAGTATTCCTTCTTTAAATTTTTAAAAATATTTTTGTTTTGGGGGCTGCACTTGGCAGTGCTCAGGATTGAGCCCGGGACTGACTGTGGGCAGGGCAAACACCCTCCCTGCTGTACTGTCGGTCCAGTCTTCATACATTCCTTTTCTTGTAGAAATCGTTAAGCTTCTGCCATAGCCTCGAGTTTCTCAAAATAAAGTTTATCCACTCCCAGAGTTCACTGCATAAAACATTATCCCTCAGGTGTGGCATGGTGGTGCTCAAGGGTTATATGTGGCTCTGTGCTTGGGAATTAGCCTGGTGGTGCTCAGGGGACCATGTAGAATGCTGGAGATCAAAACCAGGGTTGGCCAAATGCAAGCCCTATTTGCTGTGCTGTTGCATGGGCCCTGCCCACATCTTTTTATCCCTCCTACTCATGGCATCAGGCTTGATAAAGAATAGTGGCCAAGAAATTTTTGATAGAGGTCTGTGAATAAATAGAAATATTTAAGTTCTTCTTGTGTTGGTATAATTTATTGCTCATATTTTTAAATCTGTATGAAGCCCAAAATAGTAGTCACTTTCCCATAAACTGAGGATTTGTTTCATTTTTATGCACTATTGTATCATTTATTGAATTGAAAATAACTTAATTTACAGACCTTTTAGGCTGGTATTCATGAGTGCTATCATGTTAAATTCTCGCGTTATCCATGATATAGGCAGCTCCAGTTTTCTTTTTATTTTTTTAAAAATATTTTTATTGAATGTCCGTGAGATTGACCATTACAAAGCTATTTGTGATTGGGTTTCAGTCATACAGTGATCCAATGCCCATCCCTCCACCAGTGGACATTTCCTGCTCCCAGTGTCCCCTGTTTCTCTCCCACATTCCCCAGCACTCCCTCCTGCCCTTTCTTCTTTCTCTTGTTTTGTGCGTTCTGAGTGGCAATACAGGTACTAAGAGGTCATGGTGTTTGTTCAGGGCATTCATTATTTTTATCAGGAAGGCACGGCTGAAGTAGCTTTATTAACTGGGTGGCAGCTTTGGGGTGTGGACATGACTGCCAAAGCTTCTGGAAGTACATGGAGGTAGGGGGAGGTAGCCCATCCCAATCTGGAGAAGGCCTGGAGATATCAGTCACAAAACCTGCATATCCGAATTTTCAGCAAGTTAATACCTCCATGAGGTCTGTCCAGAGATGGTGAAGTCCGGCTCCCGACTGCAATTTTTTTTTTGCTTTTTTTTTGGGGTCATACCCGGCGATGCACAGGGGTTATTCCTGGCTCATGCACTCAGGAATTATTCCTGGCGGTGTTCGGGGGACCATGTGGGATGCTGAGAATCGAACCCGGGTCGGCTGCGTGCAAGGCAAACACCCTACATGCTGTGCTATCCTCCAGCCCCCCCCCCCCAATTTTGGATTGTGGGAACAGGTGACTGCCTGGGGCTCTGCCTGAGGGAGCCCCAGGCTGACCCTTCCCGCTCCAGTTTACCCTGGCCTGTTCAGCCTTGCGAGGGTCTGAGATTAACTACTGCTTTTGATCTCTTTCGAGATTTATTTGTGGGTCTCTGAAGCAAGGCTTCCAGAGCTGAGCCGGAGGTGGTTTGTGGGTGTGGCTCCCACATACCTAACTTTTGGCCATTTAATTTCTCAGGAAATTTGAGTTGTTGGGGTTGGGCCAGAGGCACAGTGGCTGAAAGTTGTTTTGTTATGTTCTGTCCATTTGTGTGTTTTTTTTTTAAATTTTAAGCATATAACATATTATTGAGATGATTTGGTATATCTTCCATTGCCAGGCTTATTTTGGTTAGCATAATTACCTTAACAAATGGCAGATTTTTAACAAATAGCAATTTCCACCTTTTTTAAATAGCCGAAGAGTTCTGGAGTATGTTTGCCACAACTTTTATTTAGTCCTGGGTTAAAGGATAATGGAGGTTGCTTTTATATCTTGTTCATTGTGAATTATGCTGTAATGAAATCAGATAGTATTTTTATAAATTAGTATTTTTAAGAAGAATCTTACTGATTTAGAGTACCATAGAATTCCAGGATATAAGCACCCACTGCTTCTTTATTCAAACATCGATGAATGAGCATTTAGATTTTGTGTTTTAGATATTATGAATAATGTTACGTGGACATAGAGGTGCAAACATTTTTGAATTTGTGCTTTCATGTAATTTGGATAAATGCCTAGAAGTAGGATTGCTTGAACACATGTTCCATCGTAAGGGATTATAACATTTCCACAGGGGCTGTACCAGTTTACATACCCATCAACAGGGGACAATGGTACATTCCCCCCCCACACACACACACCCTTGCCAACACTAGTTTGCAAGTGGTTAGATCCTTTATCATTCTGGTTTTGATTCCTGTTTCCCTAAGAATAAGTGATATGAAGCTTTTGGTTTTTTGTTTTTGTTTTTGGGGTCACACTTGGCAATGCTCAGGGGTCACTCCTGGCTCTGCACTCAGGAATCATTCCTGGAGTTGCTCAAGGGACCATATGGGATGCTGGGAATTGAACCCGGGTAGGCCACGTGCAAGGCAAACGCCCTTCCCGCTGTGCTATCGCTCCAGCCCCTGGAAACTTTTTCTTTTCAGTGTGCTCGTGGGCCATCTGCCATCTTTAGTATTTGAGTCTGCCTATTTTTTAATTGGGTGTTCGTTGAGTTGTGTTTTTTTTAAATTAGAGTTTAGGTGACATGGTAGTGTTAATGATACTGATGTACAAAGATTCTGCACCCCACTAAGTGAGTTCTTTAGATTGAATATCAACCCATTATATGTATGACTCAAATCTTTTTCCAATTTGTCGGTTGCCTTTTGTTTTTGTGCTAATTCCTTTTGCTGTGTAAAGCTTTTTAGTTATTTGTTTGTGTGTATTTGCTTTTGTTCACATTGCCATTGGAATTGAGGCTCCAAATACATCTCTGAGGTCTCTAGAAGTGTATCCCTTGTTTTCTTACTTGTATTTTATGATTTCTAATGACTGTTTTTAAAATTTGTCCTTTAAAAGAAAAATGCACCTAATTTAAAGTAATTGAAGTATTCTGTTCTCTTTTGGAAACTTGCTTGTTTTTCACATTTAGATATATATTCCAGTAGGAGTTTGTCATGGTATGAAGAGTAGGAATCAGGAATCTTAATCCGAGGGCCAGAGAGATAGTACAAGGATTAAGGTGCTTTGTTTGCACCTGGCCGGCCCTTGTTCGGTTGGTCACTACATATGGTCTTTCAAAACATGAGAATTGAGCCCTGTGCACAGTCAATGTTGTCTAAACATGCCCTCCCCCTCCCCAAAGTCAGTGCCATTTGTTGACACATTTTCTCTTCACTGCCTTACAGTGTACTTTTGTTTTAAATCTAGTGATAACCACTAGATTATGTGTATACGTATATGTATAGCTATATTGTGGGTGTATTTTTTTGCCTCTTTTCTCGTCGTTTGTTTGCCTGAGTCAATGTGGAACCACCTTTATGTAGTGTAAGTGCTAGCAAATCTTTTTTTCCAAGATTGTCTTGACTATGATTAGCTCTTTACTTTTCCTCATGTATTTTCAACTGTGCTTGTAAGTTTTTTTTAAAAAGATAAAATTGTGGCAATGAAGTCCGTTGGTTGGTTTGCAGGAGAAATAACTTATAATAGGAATCTTGAAAGCCTTGTCTGCCTTTTTCTAAGACTCCCTGTAACTGTTGATTTCTGGCCCTTTCTCGCTTAGCCTGTTGGAATTCATATAGAATTGCTTAATGCCCTGGAGAAAAAGCTACTGCTGAATATTAACTACTTTTTATTACTTACTCTCCAGAATCAGCTCCTCAAGACCTGGTTTTCCTAGCAGTTCTCAAGCCCTTAAAACAGGTTTTTGTATTAATAATAGCTTTTTTTTTTTTAGTTCTCAGCTGGACTGTATATTTGCTGTTACCTACTCTATTATAGCCAAAGGCTATAACACTTAAACTTTTTTTTTTATTATTATTTTTGGGTCACACTCAGCAACCCTCAGGGGTTCCTCCTGGCTCTGCACTCAGGAATCATTCCTGGCGTTGCTCAGGGGACCATATGGAATGATGGGAATTGAACCTGGGTCGGCCGCGTGCAAGGCAAACGCCCTCCCCACTGTGCTATCACTCCAGTCCCCCTAAACTTTTTTTAATAAAACAATTTTTTTTTTGAAAGGGAGAGCTTAATAGGTGTGACAGGAGGTGACTGGAAACACCGGAAGATTCTTAGCTCAGTTTGTTATCAGAGAAAGTGAGAAGTGACCACTTCGGTAAAAGAAGGGAGGTCTCCGTCAGCAGGAGCGAGAGAGGACTGCAGATCTAAGTCCTTCTCCACTAGTGTGCAGGTGAAGGGTGAGATGGAAGGTGAATGAGTGGAGAGGAATGCCTTGCCTGACATGGGCTGTATCATATTTTAGGGAACGAGAAGCCTTGGAAGATTAAAAAAGTTGGTGAGGGTTGCTGCTCTAATGACGGGAAGCAAGTAGCACACAGACTGTGCTTTTCAGTGTTGGATCAGTCGGTTCCAAATCATCTGTTCAGCTGTTCAGCTCCTCTGAACCCTCTTTGAGCAGTCCTTAAAAGAGAAAACAGATCCTGTGACGAAAGCAGGAAGTTCAGAAAGGAGAGGCTGGCCAGCTCGTTTTTGTGGTGCTGGGGGCTTCCTCCTGGCTCTGTACTCAAGAATTAATCCTGGTGGGCTCGGGGAACCACATAGGACGCTGTGGATTAAAGCCGGTTGCCCTACCACTGCACTACCGCTCCAGTCCCCAGTCCAGCCCTTTTTCTTCCTCCTCTTCCTGCTTTTCTTTCTTTCAGAATTTGATTATCTGGGCACAGAAAAGTGGTTTTGTCTCAAACTTAGTATTTTTGTGACTCGGTTTGGCTTGTAATCAGTACTTGCGTGCAGTATTAACTTATACAAGAAAGAGGAATCTTTCTTGACCTTATTCTCATTTTACAAGTAAGAAATTTTAAAGCTTTTGTCACATTCTCTTTCATAACTACTTTTATTGGATGAAAGAACCGTAACAGTTTGTCAAGTGTTTTAAGCTCCTTTCATTCCTTGCTTATGCTTTGTATGTAATAATTTAGTTATAACCATAATAGGTAATTTTCTACAAGATTTACACAGTATTTATGTCCATGTTTTGTGGTACTTGCTAATGATACGCTATCTGCTTAGTATCAAGCACCAAATATTGATATCATTATGTAGCCTCATTTAATGATGGGCTGGAGCGATAGCACAGCAGGTAGGGCATTTGTCTTGCAGGTGGCCAATATGGCCGACCCGAGTTCGATTCCTCTGTCCCTCTCAGAAAGCTGGCAAGCTCCCTGTGACGTATTTGATATGCCAAACACAGTAACAGTTGTCACAATGGAGACGTCATGTTGGGATCGGGAGTTCCCTAGCCCTGGGAGGCGTGGAGAGACCAGATAGACACAATTCCTGTAGGAGTAAAAACGGGGTTTATTTAGACCAGCATGCTGGGGCTCCACAGCATACCCCAGAGGGGGCAGTGGCTGAGGG
>JAOXYA010021200.1:0-13458 GCA_028565675.1 Sorex palustris | reverse complement strand
CCCCCCAACTTTGGGAGATTATGGTTTATGGTACAGATATTAAGAGATTATCATGTTTGTTCTTTTACCTCCTATTTTCAGCACTCTTTTCTTATCCAGAGTGATCATTTCCAACAATCTTTGTCTTTATGTGAACCCTAATATCTTATTGTTCTCTTTGAATGCAAAAAATAAAATTAAGGCAGGATCAGAGAGACAGTAACAGGGAGGCAAGACCTTGCCTTGCACATAGTGGACCCTGGTTCGGTTCAATCCCCAGTACCACATATGGTTCTCCTGAGCACTGCCAGTAGTAACCCCAATCATAGAGCCAGAAGTAAGCCTTGAGCACCACCAGGTATGGCCCCAACCCAAATAAACAAAGAATGGGGGGCAGGGGTGTCAGGGAAGCATTTAAACATCCAAGAAGAGAAATTTATTAGAAACTCATGGGACTCAAAGAGTCAGGAAGAGCAGCCCATGAATTGTACAACCTGAGCCTGGAGAGAATCCAGAAACCAAAGCTGACAGCTTCCATTACTTTTCCTCCCCTAAATCTCTTTCCAGGGACCTGTCCTTCTTTTTTCTCCTTAAAAATCTGCTCATTGGGGCTGGAGCAATAGCACAGCGGGGAGGGTGTTTGCCTTGCATGCGGCCGACCTGGGTTCGATCCCCAGCCTCCCATATGGTCCCCTGAGCACCGCCAGGAGTAATTCCTGAGTGCAGAGCCAGGAGTAACCCCTGTGCATTGCTGGGTATGACCCAAAAAGAAAAAGAAAAAAAATTGCTTTACTCTAGGGACATGGTCAACCTGAGTTTGATTCCTACGCCCCTCTCGGAGAGCCCAGCAAGCAAGAGTATCTCGCCCGCATGGTTGAGCCTGGCAAGCTACCTGTGACATATTCCATATGCCAAACACAGTAACAACAAGTCTCATGATGGAGACGTTAGTGGGCCCGCTCGAGCAAATCGATGAACAACGGGAGGATTGTGACGGTGACTCTAGGGACTAAAGCCATAGCACAGGGTTCAGGCCAACCTGTGTTTGGTTCCTGGGGCCCTATGTCCCTGAGCCTCGGCAGGAGTGATCTGGGAGCACTGAGCCAAGAGGAAACCTTAAGCCCCAGCAAAAGTGATCTCAGAGCATAGAGCCAGGAGGAAGTACAGAGTCCTGGCAGGAGTGATCCTGGAGCACTGAGCCAGGAGAAAGCCCTGATCCCAGCCAGGAGTGGCCCCAACACCCTCAACCCCCTAGAAAGAAAATAAAAGCAAAAATCACTTCATCCCAGAGACAGCGAAAGGCACAGGATCTGCAGCTGGCCCCGGGGCGTGGCCGGTACCTGCCGAGCAGGGCAGCAGCACGTCCATGACTGCCGAATCGGCGCCCTTGGTGTAGACGTTGATCTCGTGGGTGAGTGGGTGGCGGATCACCACCGACATCCTCTTGCGGATCGAGTCGAAGTCGAGCGTGTGCAGGAGCTCGAAGGTGAGGCGGCCCAGCTGGGGCAGCTCCACCGACAGCTGGTCCTGCCCGCGGCCCACCAGGGCGCACTGGTAGGCGCGCGCCGCGTAGACCAGCGCTGCCTCGTCGGGGCTCTCGGCCTCGTAGCGCAGTGGACGCTCGCCCGAGGCCTCGGAGTCCGGCGTGCGCTCGGCAGCGCTGCTGCTGCTGCTGTAGCCATTGCTGGTGGTGGTGGTGACAGACGGCGTGACGGTGCCCAGCGCGTTTTCCAGGTCCAGCAGTGCGCCATCGCCGGACAGGGCCCGCAGCAGGGTGGGCCCCGACTTGGAGCCGGGCTTGTTGGTGCTCAGGCCGCTGCTGCTACTGCCCACCATGAGGCGGCTGGGCGAGAGGCGACGGAGGAAATCCTCGATGGTCTTCACCGGCGACTTCAGGTCCAACTTCACCCTCATCTGCGGCCGGGGGGGGGGGGCGGGGGGCGACCTGGTGACTCCCGGGTTTGCCACCAGGGTCCCCTCCACTTGACAGAGCTGGTGCCCAGCCCCACATTTGGGTGCCTGCGCTGAACACCGAGGCCAAGGCTGACGTTTGAATCTCCTCCCCCACACACACCACCCTGGCTTCCTGCTCTCACAGCCCAGGTGATTTGGGGTGCCCCAGCTCCAACACAGCACCCCGCAGACCCCCCTGGGTCCCATACTCCATGGCTCCTCACTTTGCAGGAAAGCTTCAGATTTCCCGACACAAACCCCAGTTTCTGTTTCTTTTCTGTATCTGGGGGGTCCTGGAGCATACTGGGGGTGCCCAGTGTCACCCCTTATAATACTCGGGCAACTGAGCTGGTGGCCAGGTGCTGAGGCTGGGTGAGGAGAACTGAGAACGGGTTGTCCAGGTGGTGTTTGGGGTCTGACAGGGCTACACCCAGAGGACTTGGGGGAGGGTTTGGGGGCGCAGTGCTGGGGATGGAACCAGATCTCTCTAAGCTTCTCCCAAACCCCTCTTTAACTGAAGTCACTTAACAAGCGACCTTCCTTTGAACTGCATCCACCATTTTGTTTTGGTTGGGGCCATACCAATTGGTGCTCAGAGCTTACTCCAGGCTCTGTGCTCAGGGATCACTCCAAGTGGGACTTAGGGAACCCACTAGGGTGCCTGGAATGAAGCCTGGAGGTCACATGCAAACACCTTCCCCATTGTACTATCTCTCTGGCCTCTTCATCACATTTTAAATAATCGTAGAACTACCCCAACTCCCTGCATCTTTTCTAAACAAATGAAAGACAAATTCAGAACTCCAATCATTAATTTTTTACTCCCACACAACAGTGAATTATCTTGGAGCAAGACATCAGGATTCCAGTGACACTCAGAGATCACTGAATTGAGATTTTCACTCCATGGGCAGGATGCACCTCGTTCAATTTCCCAGTGGACATTCAATTCAGAGCAAGCTGGAACATTCCAACCTGAGTGGGAGCTCTATTCTCGTCTTTATAATCTGGGCCCCAGACCCATGTTTGTAAATTGTAGTAACAGACCCCTGAATAGTCAGGTGCTTGCGAGGCCAACCATGCTCTCCGATCCTATGACTTTGCTCTTAATTCTGTGTGCTCCAGGAATTAAATGCAGGGCCTCACGCATAGGAAAGTGGGCACTAGGCCACTGATCCACATGACTGGGTCCTTCCTGTCATGACTTGAAATAAGTGCATGATTCAGGCAGAGCTCCAGCCATTCTCTGCCTCCCAGACTGGCACTCTGCAGGAAGGAGGGTAGAAATACAGCCTATCTCCTTCCATGGCATTGTAGGGCCCTGGCATGAAAATACACCTCATGGAGGGGCCTCCTTGGCTCGGGTTATGGCTCCAAGACCTGAAGCACAGTAGCCCGAATGCAACACAGAGCACAGAGCTGGGATCTTCATTGAGCCTATTAGACTGGACTTGCCCACCAGTGCCCTGCAGTGAGGCCGGTGGGTGATGAGGAAAGCGGCATCACTGTGGAGCCTCAGCTCTGAACCTGGGTTGGCAGCACCAACATGCCACCTGGGTGACCTGCCCATGGGGATCCACTTGGACCCGGGGCCCTCTTCAGGTGCCAGAGCAGAGTTGAGTTTGTGGAATCCTGCTGGTCCCACAGAGAGGCCAGAATCTACTTGGTCACATTATATGGCTTTGCCCACCAATAGCTGTTCCATCTGTGGAAACTCCTAGAAGGGCTGAGTCAAGTAGCAGGGATGGGGCCAAGGTGGACAGTGTGAGGGGTGAGATCTACGACTAATGTCCAGCCTGGATTTCCCAGTGAAATGTCCTTGGCTGTGTCCGGAAACCCTTCCACCCTCCCTAACCCAAACGCAGTTCCCAGGGGGTGTCTGGGGTCTTAGAGGACCCTGAGCATCTTGACCCTGCTCTCACTTTGACACAAACCCAGGAAACCAGCTTGGGAATTGCAGAGTTGCCAACCATAGGGCCCCTCCAATGGATCTGAGGTGAGTCTGAAAGCACTTTAGACATCAGACGTGGTTGCCATGTCCCACTCCCTCCTGAGTCCCCCAGATAGTGTTGGCCCTCTGGAGTGAGTCCAGAGCCCTCTGTCTGACTAGATCACTTAGGGACCTAGGGGAGTGTGGTTGCTCTGTACCCCTCGAATCTCAAGTTAGGTGGGCATTGCTGTCCCCTCCCACTGGGCCCATCAGGCATCTGTGCAATGATGGCTTAGAGCTCAAGCACCTCTGGAGCCTTAGATCAGGCACCTGAAGGGATGGGCCAAAATTCGAACACAGGGGCCTGTGGGGGCTGTGGGGGGCTGTGGGGACTGTGGAGCTGTGGGGGCTGTGGGACTATAGGACTGTTGGGATGTGGGGACTGTGGGGGGCTGCGGGGACTGTGGGGTTGTGGGATGTGGGGGCTGCAGGACTGTGGGGACTGTGGGACTGTGGGGCCGTGGGAACTGTGGGACTGTGGGGTTGTGGGGTTGTGGGGCTGTGGGATTGGAGGGCTGTGGAACTGGGAGCTGTGGGGCTGTAGGACTGTGGACTGGGGGGCTTTTGGGGCTGTGGGGCTGTGGAACTGTGGGGCTGTGGGACTGGGGGGCTGTGGAATTGGGGGGCTGTGGGGCTGTGGGACTGTGGGGCTGTGGGACTGTGGGGCTTTGGAATTGGGGGACCGTGGGGCTGTGGGGCTGTGGGACTGGGGGGCTGTTGGGGTTGTGGGGCTGTGGGACTGTGGGAACTGTGAGGCTGTGGGGCTATGGGACTGTGGGGACTGTGGTCCTGCCGGACTGTGGGACTGTGGAGCTGTGGAGCTGTGGGGTTTTGGGAACTGTGGGACTGTGGGGCTTTGGGTTGTGGGGACTGTGGGACTGTGGAGCTATGGGACTGTGGGGACTGTGGGACTGTAGGGTTGTGGAGACTGTGGGACTGGGGGGCTGTGGGACTGGGGGGCTGTGGAATTGGGGAGTTGTGGGGCTGTGGGCCTATGGGACTGGGGGCTGTTGGAGTTGTGGGACTGTGGGACTGTGGGACTGTGGGCTGTGGGGACTGTGGGGCTGTGGGGACTGCAGGGGACTGTGAGGACTTTGGGTATGACTACAGAGGTCTGTAGGGGTCTATAGGGTCTGTGGAAAACTGGGGACTGTGGAGGAGGATGCTGGGGACTGCAAGGGGCTGCAGGAGCTGCAGGAAGACTATAGGGAGCTGTGGGGGGCTGTGGGGAATGCAGGGTGGCTGCTGGGGGCTGTGGGAAACTGCAAAAGGTTGCAGCTAACTGCAGGGGGCTTTGGGGGGCTGTGGGGACTACAGGGGCCTATTGGGGGGGGTTGGGGGGGCTGTGGTGACTTCAGGGATTGTCGGGGGCTGGGGGGCCTCCAAGCCACACGACCACTCGCCTCCTTCTGCTGGGGCTGCTCCGGGGCTGTGACCACCACGGTGTTGCAGATGGTGAGCGCGATGAAGAAATCCAGGACATCGGAGAGCTCGGGGGAGAGGAGCGCGAGTGGGTGCTCATGGGAGCGAGCTCGGGCCAGGCAGCGGCCACACTCGCTCAGTTTCTCCAGCAGCTTCGGGTCGGGCGTGATGTCCTTCTCCTGGGAGGAGACGGGAGTCTCACCGCGGCCCGTGACCTTGCCGGGGGTCTCCGGGATGAGTAAAGGCAAGGCTTGGTTCTGTTAGAGGCTGCGAACAAACCTTTCTCTCACATGCACACTAGTCAAAATAGGACGATCGATTTTAGATATATTTGTTTATCATGTTGGCTTTGGGGGCAACATCCAGTGATGCTCAGGGCTGACTCCCATCTCTGCTCAGGGATCACTCCTGGCAATGCTTGGGGAACTTAAGCAGTACCAGGGATCGAACCTGGGCAGCAGCATGTAAGGCAAGTGCCCTACCCACTGTGCTATTTCTCTGGCGCCCTAGACTGAGCAAGTGCACACATGTGTGCACATGTTTGTGTGTGTATGTCTTTGTGTCTGTATGTTTGTGTGCGTTTACATGCATGCTACACCCAGCCATACTCAGGGCTGACTCCTGGCTTTGCATTCAGGGATCCTTCCGGGCAGGGTTTGGAGGACCACATGGAGTACCAGGAATTCAACTTGATTGGCTGCAGGCAAGCCAAACACTTAACCCACTGTCCTATCTCTCCAGCCCCTAAAGTATTTTTAATTGTGAAGATGTATACTTTAAATATACATTGAGGTGCGGACTTTTTATTTTGAAGGGCGTCTCACACCTGGTAGTGCTCAGGGCTCCTACCTCTGCACTAAGGAATCACTCCTGGTGGTGCTTGGGGGACCTGACCAGATGGGGTGCCTGGGCAGGGGAGGGGCATGTGCATGGCAAAAGCTTTCCCTGCTATCCTAATACTCTGGCCCCACACACATTCTTTTATATAATAACAGAACCAGGTTCCTATCATAAGGTGATGTCTCCAAAAATATCTGTTACTGGCCAGGGGCAACTAACTCAGAACCAGGGACAGTCAGAGAACAAAAATCATGAGTGTAACTCTGCCTCATACCACTGCATCTCATTTTTAAAAAATCACTTTTTAATTTATTTCCTACCAGTTCTAGATTAGGCATGTCATACCAACGAGCATTTTCCATTCTCCCCCAGACCTTCTATTTCCTGAAATATGTCACACTTTCTTGAAAAGAATTGTTTGTGTGCATTGTTTTCTAGGGAGCAAGGTGTTTGGGTCGCACTCAGGGCTTGGAATTAATCCAGGGGCAGATGCACTCAAGAAAAATGCCTTCTCTGGGGCTGGAGCAATAGCACAGGGGGGGGAGGGTGTTTCTCTTGCATGCGGCCACCCCGGGTTCGATTCCCAGCATCCCATACGGTTCCCCAAGCACCGTCAGGAGTAATTCCTGAGTGCATGAGCCAGGAGTAACCCCTGAGCATTGCTGGGTGTGACCCAAAAAGAAAAAAAAAACACAGTTCAGAGATGCTGGAGAAGCAGCCCCCGCAGACCTGGGTAAGCCCTGTGGCCCCCTCTGCCCGGGGACGCCCTGACGAGGCGACCCAGAGTTAGCAGAGAGCAGGAGAGCAGGACGAGGCGCCCCAAGGATGCAGTGGCAGGACGCCCGGGAACAGCCTGGGTGCAGACCAGACACCACACGCACCTCTCTCCAGCTCTCCCGGAGAAAAATTTGAATTGTTAGCGGCTTCTGTACTAAAAATATGCTCGCTGGCTTGGACTAATGAGAAAGTTGGTCGATAAAGCCAAGTGGAGTGTGATAAGGAATGTTGAAAAACTTTCCCTGGGGGCTGGAGTGATTGGCCAGTGTGGCTGACCCGGGTTCAGTTCTTGGCATTTTTCCCGGGTCATCTCGCACCCCGCAACGACACAAACACTGAAGTGATGGAGATTAGATGAATGTTCCTCTGTGGGCTCAACTCAGCCAACAGCCTCAGTTCACGTGCTGCAGAGGCCCAGTTCCCAGGAACGGGTGGGTGGGGGCGGGGCAGAGACAGGGTGGGGGTGGTTAGACTTGGCTATGGGGGTACAGGGTGACCTTGCCTCTTTGTGGCCCCAATAATAGCTTACTTTCATTTGGGGTCAATAAGTTCTTTCCTGGGACCCGAGAAACAGCACAGTGGGGTGGGCACTTGCTTTGGGTACAACCAGCATGAGTTCGATCCCCCGCCTCCCATATGGTCTCCCCAGCCCCGCCAGGAGAGATTCCTGAGCACTGAGTCACGAGCAAATCCTGAGCACAGCCTGGTGTGACCCAGAAACCAAAAGCAAAAAGAAAAGAAGGAAAGAGAAAGCTTCTCCCTGAGGCTGGAGCAATAGGCCGACCCGGGTTCAATTCCCAGCGTCCCATATGGTCCCCCGAGCACCGCCAAGAGTGATTCCTGAGTGCAAAGCCAGGAGTAACCCCTGAGCACCGCCAGGTCTGACTCAAAAAGCAAAAAAAAAAAAGGAAGAAAGCTTTTCTCTCAGGCAGATTCTTTCACAAGGGACACGTCCTCCAAGAAGCCTTCCCTGACCACCCCCTCTCCACCCCCATTTTTCCCGGCCTCAGATGAAACCAAGAAACACCCTCCACCCCTCAGCAGGGACCAGGGGCCGGAGCTGGTGGGAAGGGCTGGGGCATGGGCTTTGCACTCAGAGGCCGGAGCTCAGCCCAGCACTGCAGGGAGGAGGGAACCCTGAGCAACACCTCAGGGTGCTGGGTTGGACCCCAAACCAGAAAGTGAAGCTGCACCTCGGCCTTGTCACTTCTGAGTGTGCGTCCACCGTAACCGCACCCCGGAGACCCAGGCTAGGGCCCCCGGGCTTACCCCTGAGTGTCTGCATGCTGTCCCCTGCAGCCCGTCCCCCCGCCTCCATGGGGGTCTGCCCAGCCTGGCCTCACCGCCCAGAACAGGAGGAAAACCCTCATCACCTCCTCCAGGGAACCTGACTTCTGGTGGACAGCGGCGGAAGGAGCCAGGCCACGGGCCAGGACGCAGACCCCGCGGGGAGGCCGGGGGGAGAGGGACGTCTCATCTGCATCCCCCAGAACAGACGCCTCTGCACCCCTAATCTCTGAGGTCCCCTCTGCTGACCCTTGGAGCTGGACTCTTGTAATCCTTTTTCCTTTGGGTGCTTGGACCACAGGCGGCGGTGCTCCAGGGTTACTCCTGGCTCTGTGCTCCGGGGGCCATACGGGACATCGAGGACTGAACCCGAGGGTGCTGCGTGCCAGGCAAGCATGCCAACCACTGTACAACCTTGCCATCTTGCCAGCACCCTTCCTCCTTTTATTTGTCTGCTTTGCGGGCTACACCCAGCTGTGCTCAGGGGTTCCCTCCGGCTCTGCGCTCAGGGGTCACTTCTGGCGGGCTCAGGGGACCCTATGGGATGGCCGGAATCCAACATCCCGTAGTTTGACTTGGCCGCGCGCAAGGCCAGCACCTTTCCCGCTGTCCTGTGGCTCTGCCCCATTGGAACGTCTTATCTCTGTGTCTGCATCTCTGTGTCCACCTCCCCTCTGCCCCCCACCCCGGGAGAGCACCAGGCCCAGACAGGCTCTGACTTAGCCCTGCCCTCCCCCCAGGGCTCAGGGTGCCCCCCCAAGGAGGGCTGACTTCGCCAGACGCACCCTGGCCCCGCCCAGGCAGGCCCGGGCCGGGTTCCAGGAGGCGGCCCCCCGGGACCCTGGCAGGCTGCCCTCTTGGCCACCAGCCCCGGCAGACGGCCAGGGGCCTCCGCCAGTCAGCGATCGTGGCTTTTGGTCATACCGCCGCCGCCGTCTGCTCTCTGCGGCTGTGGCTGTGTGCTCAGGAGTCGGCTGGCCTGGCCTCCGTCTGCCGCGCCAACGTGGGTGTCAGGCTGCGCCGGGCACCACCCGTAAGGATGCCCTGGGGCTGGAGGGCCAGGGGCCTTGCCTGGGTGCACACACACTTTCTCAATCTCCAAAGCACGGATCAGCGTGACCCAGGCACGGTGGGGAGGGACAGAGACGCAAACCAGCCACGGCCCTCGACTCTCCCGGAACCTGCGTCTGTCTCACCCGCGGTCTTTCTCCACTCACGCGTTTTCACGCGGGAGACCGGGTTCTCTCACACACAGACTTCTCTCTCTCTCTCTCTCTCTTTCTCTCATCTTTCTAAACACGTGACAATAAACAATGATCTTGTTGGGGCCGGCATGATAGCACAGCGGGTAGGGCGTTTGCCTTGCACGTGGCCGACCTGGGTTCGATCCCCGGCATCCCATATGGTCCCCCAAGCACTGCCAGGAATAATTCCTGAGTGCAGAACCAGGAATAACCCCTAAGCATTGCTGGGTGTGACCCAAAAAGCAAAAAAAAAAAAAAAAAAGATCTTGCTTCACAAAGAAAAAAAAAAATCCAGCCACAGGCCCAGTGAAGTAGGTCCAGGTTCTTCACACTCGACAGGCCCTGCCGCTCACCACAACTCACGTCCACACTGTGCCTGGGGCCCAGAGACGTCTCCCACCGGGAGCAGGGGCAGGGGGCAGGGGACAGAGGTGTTTCCACCAGGCCCTGAGCAGGCCCTGCTCGACAAAGCCAGCCCAGAACTAGGAGGAGGAAGGGGTGATGGGGAGTCCACTGCTGCCCATCAGAGTGGCATCCTGGGCTCCGGGACCTTCACTCGGGGCTGACCTGTGCCCAGGCCAGCCCGACCCCACTGCCCATGCACACATGAGCTCCAGCTGGGGTGACACACAGAGACCCTGCTCCCCCACCCCTTCATCCCCGCCCCCTCACCCCCTTCCCCACCATCAGCTTCCTGGGCTCGGCCACCAGCTGGCCCCCAGCTCTGCTCATGACCCTCTGTCCACTCACGCTCGGCGGTCACTGGGCTGTCCTTCGGCGCTGAGCTTGCTCCACTCCTGCCGTCTCCTCCCCCGGCCAGAGGAGGGTCACTGCCTGCCCGGGCAGGGTTCTAGACCCCCCTGGACCTCCAGGACTAGGGCTCTGGGGAGTCCAGCACAGGTGGGGACATCATGAAGGAAGGCCAGGGGCCGGAGCTAGAGCACAGCGGGAAGGCGTTTGCCTTGCACACGGCCGACCCAGGTTCAATCCCCGATATCCCATATGGTCCCCTGAGCACCGCCAGGAGTAATTCCCGAGTGCAGAGACAGGAGGAACCCCTGAGCATCGCAGGGTGTGACCCAAAATAAACAATAATGATAATAATGAAAATGGAGGTCGAGGCCCAGGGACACGCAGTGGCTCAGAACACCTGCCCGGTAGTCAGGAGACCATGAGTTCAATTCCCGACATCGCCCCAGGGAGCACTAACACCTCTGTCCTCCGGGACTGGCAGGGCTGCCGCTCAGTGTCCTGCAGTGCCCAGCAGGCCGTGTGCAGGCTAAGCTGCCCGTCCACCTTCCACCAACCAAACATCTCCCTCAATTAAGGCCAGGAAAGCACCCCCAGAGCCCAGCGAGCGCCTACAGCCGGGACGCTTTGAGCCTTGGGGGAGAGGCTGAGTGGGGGACCCCATTAGACCCCTGGCACTGCCTGTGGTCCCTTGGGCAGCACAGGGTCAGTTCTGAGCTCAGAACCAGGATCAGCCCCAATCACACACACACACACACACACACACGGACGCACACACACACACGGACGCACACAAGCATACATGCACACACATGCACTTATGCACACACATGCACTTATGCACACACATGCGCGTGTGCACACACACACACACACACACACACACACACACACACACACATACACCCTGTGCGGGTTCTGGCAAGCGCCACACGTCAGAGAATGGACTCTGGCTGTCGCTGCTGGCAGTGTGGCAAAGGGGCTAGAGGGGGCCTGGTGGTCAGCCGCCGGACGCTGTGCCCATCAGCCCATGTCTCTGGGTCTGTGTTCTTAAGGTCTGTGTTCAGAGCTCCGTGGCATGACCAGTGAGGTTGTGTTGCACCTGTTGGGCTATCGCTCAGACAGGCGGACTCAGAAGAGGCCATGCCAGGCTCCCTCTTCCAGGAAGCCCCCCAGGCTTGTCCAACCAGAACGTCCTGGGATTCTCCCAAGGCATCCCCCACCCCAATGTTAGTCGGCCTGGGGAAGTCTTTGGTGCTTCCTGGAAATAACCCGCGTCTCTGTCCTGATAGAGCAAGGGGGAATCTGACGCTGGGCAGGGGACTTCCTGTGGGCCCCTTAGGCCCTGGGGCAGTGCCTGCCCAGCTCAGCCTGCAGAGGACCCTGCGGGAGGTTCTGGAAGCAGCGTGGCCTCGGGGCCTCAGAGCCGTGAAGGGCAGTGGTCAGCAGGAAGATCCCGGCACAGATCTCACGGCAGCCCGGGGGGCACGGGCCACACACTGGAGCTGGGAGAGTGTGGAGAAGACCCTGTGGGTGGGGTATGCCAGACGCCAGACCTGGGGGGTCCTGGCCCCACCTGTGAGCCCTGGGGGCCCCTGGCACAAAAGCCCAGCAGTGTTCCCTCCGCAGGCCTGGACATGGAAGCCCGGGTGCAGCTGGCCGGGGATCTCCAGTGGGAACCCTGAGCAGTGCTCGGGAGTCCCCCACAGGACTCTGCACAAGCACCTTCCAGCTAAGAAGCATCTGGGGGTTGGGAACATCCTGGGTACCAGGCAGGGGCGGGATTCTGGGGAATCACGGTGCAGGGGGCTTCCCAGCCCCCTCTGCCCTCTGCTCTCCGGAGACCCCGACCTCTGGGACTCAGTGGAGCCCATTGACTCTGGGGTGGTCCCAGCACAGCTGCCAGCGCCAACCCACCAGGAAAGCGTCATGGAGCCTGGGCTGCCCATCCAGGCTCTGTCCAGACATGAGGTCACTCCCAGACGCCCAGGGAGAGGGACCAGCCCTCCCCCCCACACACACACACTCAGGACTGCTCAAGGTCAGGGCATCTCCGCGGGGAGTCTCCCACTCCAGCTGCCCACTGAATCTGGCACAGAGTAAATGCTCAGGAAATTCAGGAAGCGGCTCTGGGACTGTACCCAGCGGGTTCCCAGTCCAGGAACTTTCCGATTCTTCTGCCACGAGAAACACACATGCACACACAGGAGGGTCCCCATCACCCCGTATTGCACCCCGGGCCCAGTGTGTAACCACCAAGCGGCAGAACAGGCCCCCAAGCACCCCCTCTCTGGCCTTCTCTGATTGGCCCCTCCACCCCCATCCTGCCCCTTCCCATGGGCAAGACAGAAAGCCCCACTGGAATCTCCCGCCAAACCCAGGCATGTGTCATTTGGTCAGTGTGGGCACCAGGGGAGGGGCGCGCTGACCATCCCGACTTTGGTGCCACGGAAGCAGAGATGCCTTCCCAGGATCAGACCGCCAGGACCTGGGCTAAGGTGTCCGAGTCCACGCCAGCCCCGAGCGCCCCCCATGTGTGATGGGGACCCCCTCCCACAGCCCAGGGCAGCAGCAGACTCTGCCTCAGGAGACCCTCCAACTGGGGGGGGTCACCAGGGGGGACCCTGAAGGGCAGAGCCTTCGTGGAGGGGGCTCAGACCTGGGGTGAGGGACAGTCACAGGTAGATGCGTCCCCCCCAACGCCACGGACACCCCCAGGCCAGCACGTCTATAAGGTGCCCTTGGGTACCCACCAGGGGGTGGGTGGGGGTGGAGAGCCCATCCATGCCAGCGGCCCCTAACTGCGGGAGCGCGGGCTTCTCTGCCCAGAGGTAAACTGAGGCCCAGAGAACCCCCTCCTCCCCGCCCCCAGTCCCCTCCCCCCGGCTCACGGAGCTCCGCGCCGGGCCGAGCTGGACCGCCCAGGGCCGGGGCGCCCCGCGGGCCACCTGCCCGGCGCAACTCACCTGGCATAGCAGGTCGAGCGCGTAGCCCGCGCAGGCTGCCCACTGGGCGGCGTCCACGCGCGCCGCCAGGGCCCCGAAGCGGCCGGCCAGCGCCTCGTCGCGCTCGGGGGTGCAGCAGCCGAAGGCCGAGTACTGCGCGCAGAAGCGCAGCGGCCGCGGCGGCCGGAACGGCGGCCTGAAGTCCAGGCACTGCGGGTGCCCCGCCGCGCCCAGCGCCCGCAGCGCCAGCAGCGCCAGCAGCGCCCCGGCC